>BGNK01002103.1:86709-101730 GCA_003297005.1 Symbiodinium sp. clade A Y106 | reverse complement strand
TGGAGGGGCGGTTGGGGCGGGGGCAGGGAAGTCTATTGCACCCTGCTGGGGGGAGCCCAATTTTCGCATTTTCGTCTATCGAAAATTACTTTGGACGATTTTGCACCTGCGTTTTCGGCTTTAGTCGTTTTTCACCTGCAAAATCCCATGTTAAGGCAAGCGAGTTCCAAACCGCGGCCGAAACGATGCTCGCGACAATTAGTACCCTGAATGTCCTAAGTCTTGAACTTGCGATCCTTAGTGGAGGGTCGAGTTTACAGCTAGCTATGTGGCGAACGTGGTGCCCTTGGGCATGCAAGATGCCCTGCTTCAGAAGCAGGCGCGCTCGCGGGAAGAAGAATTGCGGTCCATGCAGCAGGCAGGTTGAGTCGCAAATGAGAATCTAGTAAAACAACCTGCAGCCGGCGACTCACACTTGGAGGGAAGCAGAGGAAGTGCTGCGAAGAAACTACAGAGAGAAAGACAACACAACAACAGAAAGCAGGGGGTTGGGCTGTGACTCTTGTGAATAGCGGCAGTCGTGGTGGTCGTATCGCAACATCCAGCGCCAGGTGTTGCCAGGTCTTCCGGTTCAGGAACTTCGATCTGCGATTCAGTCCTTTGCGCACAACCAGCCGCCACCGGAAAGCCGGTGCAGCCGCGAGGCGAGAAGTCGAACAGTTCTTAACGGGAGAATCACTAGTGCCTACACACGCAGCGATCGAAACACGACAATTGCTTCTTCGTTTCCAGGAAAGTTTACAAGCTCGTTCTGGAATCGTGGCGAATGTTATCGGGATTCAGTTCGGGTGCAGTTACCACAACAATCGTCGCAAGCAGCCTCCACAAGCTTGTTACATCTGGCAGCCGCCTACAAAGTTTGGCGAAAGTTTACAATAATACCAAAAGCAGTGCTGAAGTGGACGATAGGTTTAGAAGATGTAAGCATAGTACACTGCGGAATGTGAGCTGCTGTAACTTGCGGTATTGTAGCAACTCGATCGGAGATTCTGTATGCATGTGCTGAAGACAGGATGCCGTGAGGTCAGCTAGGACAGAACGACATACCGCAACAGCTGGACCAGGAATCACTGATGCTCGTGGAACCATGATGACAAGCAAATGCGTAATGCTGTGGCGTGGAGCAGCAAAGAAGAGCGACCGATTGACAGGTTGCTGACGTGCTTTCTCCTCATGGTGCTCTCAGTGCCCAGCACAAGCTGGTCCAGGTCACACCGCCTTCCCAAAAGTGAAGTTCGAAAGCCTGAGCCTGAAAGCCACCGAAAGTAAAAGTTTCCAGCCTGGAGCCCATCGTCCCTCGCAGGGGAGCACCGCCAGCTCCTCGCGGGCCGCGGGCGCAGTGCAGGCGGCATTGACAGGGTTCAAAGCAGGTGTTAGAGTGTTGGAAGGGAAGAGGATACTCAGAGCAGGACTGACGAAAGCGGCACATGGGACGTGATGAAGAGTGCAACAACTAATGATAGTGGTTTTCGGGGGTCTACGGTTTATGCGGCATTCCTGATTAGCCTTGGGCTTGAGGTCGTTCGCTGGGTCGGGGAGCGTAGCATCTTGCCCGCTTTGACGTTCCCACATTTGGGCTTCTCAGGGCTGCAGAAACTGGCAGCCTCACTCGGATCACAGTCGGGCCTTTCGGGCTTCCGGGCTGTTGGACTTCAGGTGATGTCGAGTAACAGGAGCTTTTCTCTAAAACTTGGCTTGGTCGCCCCGTTGCTGTTGTGCTTCTGTGGCAAGCGAGCGAAGGGTGAGGCTCTGCTCCTACATTAGAGAAGCTTCCACAATCCCGAGATCAACGGGCTTTGCAGACCCATTGCTCCATCTCCAAGCCCGAAAGCACTTGCGAATCTAAGGTTGACCAGCGGTTGTGAGATTTGAGCCCGGGCCTTTTGCCTTACGGCCCTGCGAAGCCTCAAGACCATCGGGCTGAAGACTACCAGACAAACCCCTGGCTGCCTGCAGGCACCGAAACAGATACCACACTCGCGTCGCGGAAGCACGGAGGCAGACAGGGGTGTTCAGAGTCGAAGCTTTAGGCGCTCAAGGCTTATTTGCTCCGAGCTTGGGGGGCAAGCTAGAGTAGTGTTTGAGGGTTCGAGATTAGCAGTCGTTCTTGGCGATGTGGGTCGTGTGTGAAGGCATGCTTAAATTAGAGCACGGCACGCGGTTCCTGTACGGTTCAAACATAGTTGGTTAGTGCTCAGATTGACGGGGCATCCCTGTAAGTTGTCGTGCTTCTAGCCGAAGCGTTGATACGGGGTAGAAGATCGTGTACCTGACGACGTGTTGGCCAATTCAGCAGGTATGACTGTCATGTACTTAGGTTTCTTGTGGTATCACGAAGCCGGGCACCCGCCTGTATCGAGAGCTCCAAGACATCTCAATACCAGGCCGTGCCGGGCGGATCGCCGGGCAGGGCAACCGCAGCCTCCGCAGAGGCACGATGGGCAGCTTAAGCAATTGCTGTCAGCATCATTACATGATTGCCGTTCGGTTGAAAGACCAAGCAGACTTGGTGGGTTTTTCCTGCGGAGCCGGGCTGTTAACGTGGACTCCTGCATGGAATGCTGATTATTGCTTGGTCTCTAGAACCACAGAGGCGAATCGGAGCAGAGACTGGATGGCTTCGCTAAAGCCACTCCTTCGCTGTGGTAGTTCCAGTGCAGAATGAAAGCCTTAAATGCTTGCAGTCAGGAAGTTTGAGCTGACGATCCTACTTCGTTTGCTTGACTTTTAAGTTTGCAGCCAAAATTGGGCCCCAAGCCCGTGGCACCGTTTGAGTATAAAGTCAGGTTCAAGACTTGTTTCCGTTCTACTTGGACGACAAGCTGATGGAGATGATGAAGCCGAGTGGTCCAAACTGCTCCGATCCCATGCCACTCAGCAAAATGAGTAGATGCATCATGACCACAATGACCACACTCTCTTAGAAACTAAATATTACGCATACTGAACAGTTCAGGAACTAGGTGCTGCATTCGTCCCCTTAGCCTCGCTGTTATCACCTGCCGAATTGCACCTGGCAGATAGCAGGCCTAAGGAAGTTAGGATTCGGAAAGAGGTTCTCATCATCGGCAGAAGACGAGGTAAAGTAGCAACAGCGGCGCGCATGCTGCGTTCAAGGTTTCGTTGACGGAAGTTTTGCTGGTTTGGTGGATTAGTTCTGGAAGTAGACGTGACCGCAGCGAGAAGTGATAGGTACGGGGCTTAGGGTTGGGAAAGTGGGGTTGGGAACTAGAAATGCAAATACTGTGGTAATAAGGATCAGAGGCACTGATTGTAGCGGCTGACAGGATGTGGCCTCGACAGTCCAAGATGTTGGGGATCGAGTTTGGCGAGTGCAGGTTAAAGACATGGCTTTTGATTTTTTTCAACACTAGGGGAGATTGGCATACGTTGCCACGTGCTCCAAGCCCGCACAGCAGCAGTTCTGGTGTCCTCTTCGACCCCCACTGCCCGGTTTGCAATGGCCTCCATGGCCGTCTTGCCGATGTTCGTCTCATCCTTGGCATGCCTGCCTCTTGATTCATTTCGGTGAGTTCAGGAGCCGAGTTTACGCTACCAGCTACCATGAGACATCATGTTTAGGCAAGCATACGGTTTTACCCCGATATCCCCACACTTGCGAACTGAAGTCAAGCTTTTGAGCAAGAGCCCAGGATTGGGAATGCCTGGGCTGGTGGACTGCGTGGTAATCTTCAAAACGCCACGGAGACGACTCGCGAGTTGCCAACTGCCCTGCCTCTTGCGGCAGCCGGAAGTTGCACTGCAGAAGACGAGAGCAAGATGCATGATTTCGGGCCTGGTTATGCAGAGGGCACCTTTCCCTTCGTCGTGTCGTACTGCGAAAGGAAGAGCTGGAGCTTGGATGGTGGTTTCTACACCAAGGAGTTCGAATCCTGTGTTATCTCACATACTGGTTTGACGCCACCATGCGCCGCTTGCTTCTCTAAGTCCGCCATCTACACCTACGAGAACTGTAAGTTTGCTTGCTGGTTCCATTCCTGGTGCGGCCGCGAATGCTTGCGCTGCGTCGAGGAGTCTGCTCCAGAGGTTCGGCAGTGCGCGGGAGTGGCAGTGCCCGGCGTGACCCCTTGCTGAGGGCACCCGATTTTGACAGTCTTCCGGGTCCTTTGGATCTGGCTGACAGGGCCAGGTTGGTCACTGTGGTGGTAGGATGCTGCCTGTAGCTGTAAGGAAAGAGATGTCGATGCGATGCCATCTCCACAGCATCCTTCCCCCGCAGTGCTCACACGCCCAATTAAAAGTGTACAGTACAGATATACAGAGCGGAGGGAGGAGTGCAGCTGCCTCACTCCACCCTGGGTTCACGAATTCCGCGTTCCTGGGGTCTTTTGGTGCCTTGGGGGATCCCTTGACCACCGGAGCCCCTGTCCTGACTTGGAGGTCCATCGCTAAGTTAATCCAGCCCTTCTGAGAACCCCAACTGCATCGGACCTCCAAGCAGGAGGCCTCACAGAAAGCACGACCAAGCGTCGGATCGGAGACCGCCCGGCTGAAACCGCCGACCTGCTCAAGCGTACCCCGACTTACCAACCAAGACCCAAGCCGTCAGCCTTATCCTCGACAAGTGCCTCAGACCTGTCTTGTGGTCCCTGAACCTTTTCTCGCACCTTCGTGTCTGTTTTCGTTCATGGTTCGACGCATCTCGATCACCTCAGGCTCTCGCTGAAGACTCGGGTCTGCGAGGAGCCGATTAGAATAGGTGTCAGGCCGTGCCAGGTTCGAGGCTTTTGAGTTTTCGGTACAGGTTGGGTGTGGGCTCCAGGTTTCAGCGTTCCATGGCTCGGATGCCGTGTCAAGATTTACACTTCTGGGCAAGGGATATGGACATAGAGCTGTTGACGTTACCGAACTTGGGGGTTGAGAGCTTAGAGGCGGAGCTTGGGGTGTCGAACCCTACATCCTTCAACAAACCATTACAGCATTACAGCAGTCCGGGCCGAGGGAGAGCCGTTTCGGGCTTGTGCACGGCTTTGGGACCTGTAGGCCTCGGAATAGGTCCAGGGGAGTATGGTCTACAATCACAGTTTGGGGTCAAGGGTTATACCGTGGCTTTTCTAGAGCTCGGTAGTCTTTGCTTTGGTTCTTGGCATGGAGCACTCAGCAACTCTCAAGGAACCCGACCCCACAAAGGAGCTGCGTGTGTTTGCCTTGCTCCCTGACGCTGATTGCAGCCATCACTGCAGAGGGAAGGACTGTATGGTCGCGAGTCACCATTGAATTTGTTGAAAGGGACTGTCGCGGTCGCGGTAGGCTGTTCTACAAGTTTCTGGAAAGCCGATATTTTTGTGGGTCCTGAGGCCTGAGGCCCGCAGGTAACCCCATTCGAGCGTGGTTTCTGAGCAAGCAAACGTATCCTTAAGATTTTTGCCATGTTCCCTGCAGGACCGGCTGACGAACATCCCGGTCTTTAAGTCTGGCACGGCGCCGGACGTCCAAGTCCGCGTCCAGCTGGACACCAGCAGCCTTTGGCCCAAAGTCACCGGCATCCAGTGCAGTTGTGTGGCTCCTGGGCTTGGCTTAGCTTCCGTAGCCTATAGAGTCTATAGACCCCTATAGACCCCCAAGACGCTTCCGAAAAGTTGGGGTCGCGCTTTATAAGAGCACCAAAATTACATAATCGTATTATTCACGGCCACGCCCGCGGCCACCGCAAAAAGAAACCTTTGAGTAGCTCCTATCGACCCAGCCCAGGATGCTCGGAACGAGGCGTCCGTGGCCTCTTGCCCCAAGGAGGCTTCGCTGCCCGAGGCACGGCTTCGCTCTTCCGCCTTGTCAGAGCACTGACACCGCTGCAAGTTTGTCGCCGTTGCGAGGCCTTAGCTGCGACACCGAAAGAGCCCAAAAAGCCTGCAGCAGGCGCACCTCTACTGGCGGCAGCGTATTCTCACCACCTCTGTCGACCCAATGGGCCGGGCCAAGACGCTTCCACCACCCTTCGCCGAGTCGCAGTGGCCGGAGGGTCTCTGGGGCTTCATACCTTGGAGGATCATGGGACTTGGGGTGAGTATGGTTGTAATTTGGGCTCTCAGAAATTATGCGTATAGTTACAATGTTTGCAACCCCAAGCTACTGAGTCCCATGATCCCTTTATGTGGAGTTGTTTTGGGCTCGTTTTGTGTAGCAGGGTACAACAGGGGGCTCGCTTGCAGTTGTGCGTTGCCCGCACGTGTCGTTTTGCCAGCTTAGAATCATCTCCCGCCTTAGCCCTTAGCACTCTACGTCTCGTCCCAATGAGAATTACCGACAAATTCCCGCTCCACAGGGCTTTTATTTCCTCCTGAAACTCCGAGGCATCGTGGAGTTTTTGACGTCGCTCATCACGGACGCGACGTTGAGCGCCGTGAACCACGGGCTGGGTGACCGGGCTGCAGAGCTTCGGGCGGCCGCTGGAGGCCTGCTCCGTGGCCCAGACGACCCTGACATCGCCAGGGTCATGCAGGAGGGGGTCAAGGGTCAAGTTCAGGGGTTTAGTAATTTAGGGCTCGTTGACATCTTTCTTGAGGGAGGTGTGTCCCATCACCCGCTTGCTTTTGCACAGGACTTTCCACAACTGGGCACCGTGGATGCGTATGCAAAGGCTCAGCGCAGCCCCCTGTTCTTCCTGCAGCTGGCTGCTCCCCTATGGATGGCAGCCACGATCGGAGAGGAGTCTTTGCGCCAGACACTCGAGGATTACCGGAACCAGGAGGCCACAATGCAAGCCGACGGAGTTCCCTTGCTTCGGGTGGCCCTCCACACACCGGTCATCTACAAGTCTCCACAGAAAGGTGCCGGTCTTCGCATAAGCCTTTCACTTCCACTGAGCTGAGACATGACCTTCGCATATGTGTGTATATACACTCTCAAAGGCAAAGAATCCATGTCGGCTGCAGCCTATACTTGCAATTGATTGAAACATGGGGTTGGGGAGGCAGCCGTGTGCGCTCATGACTGGCTACGCATTACGCAAGCATGGAGCAGAAATCAGGGGCCCTCACTGCGAGACGGAGACATGAACCCCAGGGCTGTAGCTGGCCGCTGTGCCTCAAAAGCCATCCCTGAAGAACGTCACGTCAAAGGCCTCCTGGGTCAAAGACAATCATCATCACCCCCGCACTGCCAATGTCAGTGCAGTCCACCTGGGCACCAGATTTGGAGCGAACGCCGGGCTTTGGGTGAGCTGCGTATGAATTTTGACACTGCTCCGTGATCTGCGCGAGCACCTCGAAACATTTCTGCATGAGGCTCTGCACCGCACGAAACACAACTGAAGCCACCACACTGCCGTGCGTTGCGCCCTGGTAGTCTCGCCGACAGTTCCGCAGCCCAGCTCGAGGACAGCTTCGACCATGGCGGGAGCCGAAAACTGCAGATTTCCGCAGAGGACGTGAGACGTGCTCCTCTCTGCTCCTCTCCTCTCTGCCACAAAACCGTTGCGATGTCCAATGCAGCTTTCATCATCGGGTTCACGCACCAGCGAAGGTTTGTTGCATGAATTCTGCTTCATGTTTCTAAACACATGTGTTGTTCATGAATCTAGTTCTACGAATTCTGGAAAATGTTTTTCCGACAACAAACCGAACGATTGCTTGCGAAAAGGTAGAAGCAGCTGGTCGCCAAAGTGGGTCCTGAAAGCGAACCAGGCTGTTGTTGGCTGTTGTGCTTCGCTTATGTATGTATGTGTGTGTGTATATATATATATATATATATATATATATATCGCTTTGTTGTGGCGGTTGTCGTTGGCGTATGGCGTTTACATCGCTTCTTGGTCGTTTTCCATGTGTCCGAAGGAAATGCAAAAGACAAAGGGGTTCCCGAGCTCGAAGCCTGGACAACAAGCGAAATTCCAGTGTTCCCGTTGTGCTTTCTTGTCGTTGTTTGTTTGGTTTTCTGTGCATTATGTCATTATGTGGTTGCGTTCCGTGTGCGTTACTGCTGCTTTCGTTTTGTGTTGTGTTTGTGTCTTAGCTTGTTTTCTCCTGTTTATGTTGGCTTGTGTTCGGGGTGTTTTCGAAAGTCAGCTACTTCTTAGAAGTAGCTTGCGCACGATGTCGCAACCCGTGGATGCGTAATTGCGTCGGTGGGTGTAAGGGTGAGTGTATCTGTGAGTTACACAAAACTGACGCAGGTTTGTTTTTGGCTTACTTGTCTGACATTCCCGTTGCTGGGTATGCACCTAGTTATCCATATCGTGTCTACATGATGCACATGTGTATCTGTATATGTATTCTAGAGATAAACATACATGCATACATATATAAACACACAGATATGTGTTCGTGTGCGTGTTTGTGTATGCATACTTGCTCAATCTCTCGTACGCAAGCAAGGCTGAAGATGAAGACTTCTTGAAAGCCCGTTTAGTTTGTGGTTTTGAAGATGCTTGATGCTAATATGCCCTGGCCCACCTTCACAGCAGCTGGGCCCTGACAGCTTCTCCCAGGTGGCAAACTCTTTTGTGGAGCCATCCTCATGTTCGTCCTAGAACATGTGCAGTATCTGGACAGCACGAAAGTTGCAGTGGCTCTGGAGCATCTGCTGGAGTTCCAGGCGGAACCAAACTCAACCTACGAGATGTTTCCGATTGGAATTAACTGTGCGATTGGACATTTTTCTGCACTTTGCTTGACTGGGAAGAATCCGCCGATGGTGGAAGCGCTGCTGGAGAAGCGCGCGGAGCCTCACTGTCGGAACCTTTTGAATTATTTTCCGTCCGGCTCTCCTCTTTGGACAGCGGCTGCACGACTGCACCCTGCAATAACCTGCTAGAGTCCCCATAACCATAATCCTAACCATAACCCCGTCTTCCGAAAGGTTGAAGCCAAGCTTGGGGTCCGGGGTTCGCTCTGTTTGCAGAGCGAAGGGTTACTGTATCAAGTGGTTCAAGGAGTGACAGCAGGTGTTGCGGGCCCTAGTGTTGGCATGTACCGTTCGGACTGGCCATGTCCAGGTTTGGCGAAGGCAGGATTTCGCCATCAGGAAGCTGCTCGATGCAGCTGACACCAGCGCGGGAGGTGCTTGGTCAAAGCAGAAAGCTCGAAACATGTCGTTTGGAGTCAAAGGGTCTCGGCCTAGGGATCTGCGTCTAATAACATCATTGCTTGGGCGAAGGAATCCTGGAGCCGTCGTCCCCAACTCCAAGCCCGCAGTCGATACTAGTGCTCCCGAGAGATTTCAGCTGCGCCGTGTTTGTATGAACGTCTGCGACGAGGCACAGATGCAGAAGGAGTCAACCGACATGGTTGGCATCCTGATCGTGCTCCCCTGGTGCCTTGGTATGGTCTGAGGCGGTTTTGTGATACTTTGCTTGGAGGAGCTCTGCAAGGGTTCTCCATATGGCGTTTGTCATGCCGAGTGGCCATACAGGTCTTGAGCCGTTTCGAGTCTAGGCTTTGCCGTTTGGTAGATGTGGGCTGCGGAGTGCTCGGTTTGCAGGCCGCGACTTTGATGCTATCCGTGCTGGGGTTTCAGGCATGGTTCGGGGGCTCCCGAGGGTTGGGCATGGGAAGTCTAGCACCCTAACGTGTGAACCCCATAACCCCAAGGCCAGCTTGATGAGATGAGACACAAAAGCGGCCAAGACCTCTTGAAACGAACCTCCCGAACCCCAATCAAGGTTGAGGTGCTTTCGGGTTTCGAGCGAAGCATCGTCGTGGCTCAGAGGTGCTTGGCCAGAGAGCGCAGGGCTACAACGTTCTCGAGCTGGCGAGCTTGACGATGGGCCTGGAGCAGGCAGGAATCAAGACCTTTCCGGATGTCCGCATTAACGGATTCATTCAAGCGGCAGAGGAAGCTCCAAGGGTCTGTTCTTCAAACAAGTCCTCTCTGAGTTCACCACGGACCTTTATTCCAAGTTAATGCGGCGGTCAGAAGTGTGGTGGGATTCCAGCAGTACATGTCGGATGTTGCACTGCAGCCATGTGTCTGAAGCAACGAACTCATAAATAACAAAGCCCACACATACCGCCACACATCTGGTAACACGGTTGAGGGGAAGGGCATGCAGGGAATAACCTGAGCTTTGCTCTCGCAGGGCCTAAGGTTCAGCCGTTTAGGGATCATTGTTCCAATTATTGTGAAAGCAAGGAGCTTTTGGCAATTCCAGCACATATTGTATTGTATCGTCTGGTGCCATAGGATGGCTGCGCAGTGCCTAAGTCATCTGAAATGTGCTGTAGATAGTTGAAGCATAGAAACAAAAGAAACACCAACAACTCCCCCGGCCTTCTGCTGAAGGCATGGAAAGACGGAGGGCAACAGTCCGTCCCCCCGGTTGCCCCAGAGGCTTTCTCGAATGCTGCTGAAGACTTGTCACCCAGCCACAAACCCCAAGCCCGCACACCCTCAACCCAGAAACCCAAATCATCTCTTCCACACATCTCCGAAACCGAAGCCCCTAGTCACCTAGTCCCTCTCCATCCGGGTCTGTGAACACAGCAGAACACCCCCAAACGCTCACCTCCCCTTGGGGAGGTGAAGCTTTTGGTCGAGAGAAAGGCGATGCTTGGAGACGAGCTTCCCCACGTCCTGGCCCGTCGGGTCGACAACGGGGTTTAGGGCCTTTGAGGTTTAGGGCAGGGAAAGTGCCAGGGACAAAGGGATGTGTAGTCTCAGAGGTGCGAGGAAGAAGGGCTCTTAGACACTCAGTCGTGGTTCCCGCTTCTTTGGGTGCTACCCTAAACCCTTAAATCCCAGAGAAGACTGAACCCGCAGCCTCGCTTGTCAGACCGGGGCCCGAAACACCAAGTCGAAGCCTCGAGGGTCCGATCCCGAAGCCCGAAACCGACCCCGGAGGGCTCCTGAAGCTGGGACGGCCTAGCCTTTCCTACACCTGTGATGGTGGATCTTTGATCTTTGTGTATGTGTGTATACATATGTACAGTATGCATATACATATGCATACATGTGCACAAGCAGACAAACACACACATTTGGTTTGCAGCTTTGACGAGATCTCGGGAAACAAGTTATCAATCTGTCCAGTTTCAAGCAGAAGTCATTGCTGGCATGGTCCGTGTATGGCTTCAGCCGTAACTTCCTCAAGGCCTGGAGCCCGCGGCAATGCTTCACAACTTACCCCGCCATAAAAAAAGAAACTCATGCGAAAAACTAACATATTATGGCATTACAGCAGCACATTTCTCGCCATTCCGAAGACCGTTAATCTCCCTCACAGATTTACCCTCGACCCTCCCGTCCAGGCAAACTGCCCGGCTGCAACGGCCAGAGTCTTGTCGCAGAGTCTCGAATGCATTGCCAGATGGTGCTTTCCACAACCCATGTCTGGCAGCTTTGAGAACTTTGGCCTGGGGTGAAAGCCGCGCACGAAGAATGTGGGGCTTTGCTCCCCCTCTGCAGACTGCTTGAGAGCAGTTGTCATGGGGTACCAGCTTTCTCATGGCTGCTGTTGCTAGTCGAGTTATCCTGTTCGTGTGACATGCCAGTGGTCGGACGCCCGGAATGACAAGATGATCCCGACACTGAAGAACAGCCACATGGGCGATCAGTCTTACCTACTCCCCTATATGAGCATGGCAACTCCTTGAAGCATCATGTGTCTGTCTCCAGCTAGCGATGGTCTGCAGTTTCTGCTGTTTCCAGCGGTTCAGACAGCAACCATTGCTTATAGGCGTTCAAAGTTGTTGGTCTGAACCCTGTGTGCCTGGAACATACCGATCAGCATTACTTTGTCTATCTCCGTGCTATCTTCCGTTGTCGCATCCCAGGCAGTGTGTTCATCTTACTGCAGTGGCCATCTTTCCTTAAAGCTACATGTGTTCATCATGCCTGTCGGCTTTCGGAACTGATGCAACACAGCTCATATTTCGTAAGCCATGAAGATACACAAGAGCAAGGCCTTCATCAACAGTTTCTGGCTGGCACCTGGTATTGCGTTGTGAGTTTGTCTTTTCGCTATTCTCTGAAACACAAGCGGTTCTCAGCATGGTTTCTTTGACCGTTGCTACGCCCGATCGCCGGATCCATGACCTTTGCTCCCCAGAGCAACTGTGCAGTAACACTTGTTTTTTTCAGGGCCTGGTCAAGAAAACCCAGAGCCAGGCATGTCTTTTGCACTGCAGCACATGCTGCTAGCATTGTCAACGGCAGCGCGCTGGACCAGATGAACGGCATGAGGCACATAACCGCGTGAATCGGAAGTTTCTCGACTTTGGGGGCTTGCTTTCCGGCGCCGCTCATCTAGATCGTCTATGCAAAGGTTGCCGTGCTTCGGACAGGTTCCCACCTCTTTGATTGAGTATGGATTTGATCCACCACTGCAGAGTTGGTGCCGGTGCTGTTCGATAATTTGCAAACTGCTTAACGGCATTTGGGGGCTGGCGGGGTTATGGGGCAGCTTGGGTTACATGTTTCCCTGGTTGCCTACAGGTTTTTGTGTGTCGGGCTATGTTCAGGTATTTTTGATGCCACTATACCATCAGCATGGTCCAGCAAATTTACTGGAATTCCCGACGTATGATTACCATCCGCTTTCCTCAGCTAAACGTTCAAAGAAAACCGACTGCGAGCCAGGAACGCAAGAGCCTGAAAGTTACGACCAGTTGCTGTCAACCCTCCCCTACAGCCGGACTCTAGTTCTTCGTTGCTTCGCGGCCTTCAGGGTGGAGCTCGTTCTCTGCGAGGTGCTGTGGCTTGGCATCTTCGGTGGATGCAGCACACACAAAAGAGGCCTCAAGCCCTGGCTGTGAACCCCAAAACCGCGCGGCCCCAACCGAGCGAACCCCGAACCCAGGAAGCACGAGGAGGCAAGGGCCTGCCTGGAGAAGGCGGGAAGCGGAAGCAGCACAATGAGGTGTAAGAAAAACGAGTCGGAAGAATCAATAATAGCCCTCCCTCAAGGTCTAGTCAGTCGCTGTGATTATGCTCATTATATTATAGAGCGCTGTAATATGTCCCGTACCCTACGCTATTTATCGCGGCCCCCATATTTAGAAGGTTGGAGGTCTTAGTCTTAGCTGCCGGGTGAAGTGTTTGCCGTGCATCTTGCTTTACTCTATCCTCTAGACAGATTTTGAGATCCCTCTCAGATTTTGAGTCAAGGGCTCATTGTTTGCAGCTGTCGGTTGCTCCCGTTTCGGCGCACTTCCTGCATCAGCTGTTTCGAAGGTACAGCACAGGGCTTCGGCTCGCTCTGCGGCAGGTTCTGGGACTTCCGAAGCCCTCAAGCAGACTCAAGCACCAGCTCTGACTCCAACAAGTAACCTGCATCAAACTCCTACACTGCTGGATGCTTCCCAAGCTCCAAACGGGGCAACAGGCCATCTTCAAGGCCTCCGAGGTCGAAAAGGTGGAGGGGATGAAGCAAAGAAGGTGGCAGCTGAAGCGCTCCGGCCTGGCATACTTTGGGGCTTGGGCGTTCAGAGGGTGTTCAGCGTCGAAGTTAGGTTTAGGGACGAAGTTGCAGTGTGTTCGTGTTTGGGTTTTGGAACGGGTTGCACACTCTTCCGCCGAGGTATCAATACTGCAGGCTAGAATCGACACAACGTTGGCTATGGATGATGACGTTGGCCATTTTTTGGCTCTCAACAAACCATTGGCGCGAATCAGGGCACTAAGCTTAGCATCTTGTTTTTCGGCACAACAAACCCTTAACCCGAATCAGAGCGGCCAGATTTTCACGTTTGGCTCTAAACAAACCATTCGCGCCCAGTTTGTTTCATGTTTCGGCGCTCAGCAATGCATTGGCCCCTATCTGAATTTCGAAATCATTACCAAACCTTTGGCCCGAATCAGGGCTTCAAGTTTAGCATGTTTGGTCTCTCAACAAACCCTTGGCCCGAATCAGGGCTTCAAGTTTAGCATGTTTGGGCTCTCAACAAACCCTTGGCCCGAATCAGGGCTTCAAGTTTAGCATGTTTGGGCTCTCAACAAACCCTTGGCCCGAATCAGGGCTTCAAGTTTAGCATGTTTGGGCTCTCAACAAACCCATGGCCCCAACCAGGGCTTCAAGATTAACATGCTTGGGCTCTCAACAAACCCTTGGCCCGAATCAGGGTTTCAAGTTTAGCATGTTTGGGCTCTCAACAAACCCTTGGCCCGAACCAGGGCTTCAAGTTTAGCATGTTTGGGCTCTCAACAAACCCTTGGCCCGAATCAGGGCTTCAAGTTTAGCATGTTTGGTCTCTCAACAAACCCTTGCCCCGAATCAGGGCTTCAAGTTTAGCATGTTTGTGCTCTCAACAAACCCGTGGCCCGAATCAGGACTTCAAGTTTAGCATGTTTGGTCTCTCAACAAACCCTTGGCCCGAATCAGGGCTTCAAGTTTAGCATGATTGGGCTCTCAACAAACCCCTGGCCCGAATCAGGGCTTCAAGTTTAGCATGTTTGGGCTTCAAGTTTAGCATGTTGGGTCTCTCAACAAAGCCTTGGCCCGAATCAGGGCTTCAAGCGTAGCATGTTTGGTCTCTCAACAAACCCTTGGCCCGAATCACGGCTTCAAGTTTAGCATGTTTGGGCTCTCAACAAACCCTTGGCCCGAATCAGGGCTTCAAGTTTAGCATGTTTGGTCTCTCAAGAAACCCTTGGCCCGAATCAGGGCTTCAAGTTCAGCATGTTTGGGCTCTCAACAAACCCTTCGCCCGAAGCAGGGCTTCAAGTTTAGCATGTTTGGGCTTCAAGTTTAGCATGTTTGGGCTCTCAACAAACCCTTGGCCCGAACCAGGGCTTCAAGTTTAGCATGTTTGGGCTCTCAACAAACCCTTGGCCCGAATCACGGCTTCAAGTTTAGCATGTTTGGGCTCAACAAAGCCGTTCAAGTTTAGCATGTTTGGTCTCTCAACAAACCCTTGGCCCGAATCAGGGCTTCAAGTTTAGCATGCTTGGGCTCTCAACAAACCCTTGGCCCGAATCAGGGCTTCAAGTTTAGCATGTTTGGGCTCTTAACAAACCCTTGGCCCGAATCAGGGCTTCAAGTTTAGCATGTTTGGGCTTCAAGTTTAGCATGTTTGGGCTCTCAACAAACCCTTGGCCCGAATCAGGGCTTCAAGTTTAGCATGTTTG
>BGNK01002103.1:31238-80487 GCA_003297005.1 Symbiodinium sp. clade A Y106 | reverse complement strand
GGCTTCAAGTTTAGCATGTTTGGTCTCTCAACGAACCCTTGGCCCGAATCAGGGCTTCAAGTTTAGCATGTTTGGTCTCTCAACAAACCCTTGGCCCGAATCAGGGCTTCAAGTTTAGCTACGGAGTCCACGGATCCTGGGATCCAACTAAACTCCTAACGAAGCCACGTATAGCCGGCATAGCCACGGATTGCGCCGCCCTTCATTCCTTGCCTGAGGAACCCACAGGGCTACAAGGAAATGATGGAAGCTTTGATAAAGGCCTGAGGGCGTCCCAGGAGTGCGAGGGCTTGGGATCGGTGTTCCTTCACAGCCCAAGATTTACGCAAGCAACCTCATCCCAAACCCTCCAGCAGCTGCGTGAGCTCCCAGGTTCATCTCGAGTGAGATTGATAAGCTCAGAGCTTCGGACAGGCTGTTTCGGGTACAGTTGTGGAGGGGGTTTCTGGGCCGGAGAATATCCAGAGGTTCAAGATTGCATAGTTCGCAGAAGTGCTTGTGTCAATGACACGTAGCTAATCACTGCAATCATTGGGTGTTGCACAGCTCATCGTCGAGGTTCACAACTTGTTCGAAGTCCAGCGCATCCCCCTTGAACTTAAAGCTTGGGACTACCGTGGAACCAAACACGAACTACTCTCCTCTCCCTCCTTGCAAAACTAGTACAATCACTGAAAGAAAGTTGCGGCTCCCCTTGCATTCCGAGAGGTCATTCACAAGGCGCCAACCACGGCTGGACGTCTTCTCGACTCCCGAATCTGTCAGTAACTGCTTGGGGAGTGAGCAGATCCGTGGTTCTGAAGGTATGGGGCTTGCTTGTCTGGTAGCTTCCTATCAAGCTTGCTACATGTGCATGTTGCCAGCAGCCGAGTGGTCGTAATTATTACGGACCACTGATGCGCTCCGGGGCTTGAACAGAAAGCATCCCCGCAACTATTCCCAGGACATTGCACGGAAAAGCTGAACTTCCGCAGCAGGTACCCAACAAAGTTGTACCCTCAGCCTTGCCGTACCGTCCCATCGACCCTAAGAGATGCAACAAACACATTGTTGCTTGAACAGTGCTGACATTTTCGTTGTTTGCACCGGCGGTGCCAGCATCACTTACACCGATCGCACCAGAAGCTGCTGCCTTTCTGCTCAGGATTCACAGGCCGGTGTCCCCGACATGGCAGATTCGAACCGCTTCCCGCTGACTAGCACCTGCCTCTTCGACAAGCAGGAAGGGAGCAGGGAGGGAGTCGGGTCGAAAAGAAGCTGAGAAGGAAACAGACGCAATGCAAACGAGGCTTGCAGCATGTAGTGCAGTATGTTGTGGGGTGTGTGTGTGTGTGTGTGTTGTGGCAAGCTGCTGGGATTTGCTTGTTATGGTTCTGTTCGGCGTCAGAGATTCGGGAGGCTTGCTGCTTTCTAATTGCCGGCAATTGGATCTCACTGCTGGATCGGGCATGTTGTTTTCGCGCACTGAAGCTGGTAGGGCCTCAATCGGATTCGTATTGCCGTTGGAAAACGACGTGCGCACGTTGCTTGGAGCATGCGATTTCTCATCTGAAGAGTCCGTGCAGGAGCCGCAGCACGTCGCATATTCGCAGTGCAAGAGGCCGGGGTTTTGGCTTGGACGACTATTCACGGTCTGTCGCTTTCAGGTTCGGGGCCCAGGTCAGGATACAGAGGGGCCCTTGCCCCAAACTACCATGGAGAAAGCTCCTGATCCAATCCCATGGCTTGCAAGCGAAAGTCCTTGGTGGTCCTAATGTAGGATGTAGGATGTTTTCTATTCTTACTTGTGGGCTGCTTGGCCGTCGAACGACATCGCAGACCAGAAGCAGAACTTTTTTAATCCATAGCGCTTAGTTCGAGAGCAGATGCCTGATCATGCCTTGTGAAAGCCGGCACGCCTAGCCCGACACCTTCGCCCCAGGCCCAACATGTGATAAGAAGCTGTGCGGGGCTCTTTGAGGTGGGAGAAGGGGAACTTTGCCGACAGCTTGGCTCCGCCACCGACGTCGAAGCGCTCTCTTCGGTGCCTCGACGGGCAATTGATATGTGTGGCCTTTCCAGATGCAGCTGTGGTGCTTGAAGTTCAGGGCTTTTGGAAAGAGGGGTTTTGAAAGCGCTTGACAGAAGATTCATTCCGCCCTCCTCCACTCCTCCAAGGCGGTTGCTATCTGGTTTGGATGGGAGCAAGTCGCTGTGCCTGCAGCTCTGCGAGATCCTCCGGGCCGCGGTACCCGATCGCAGGCACTGCCGGCCAATCGCATGTGCAAGCTCGCTGGGAGCAGCTGCCTTCCCTTCAAACCTTCAAAGGCGAGCCGATGACTGCGCGATCACCGTGCTCCGGTATCCGAACGTCATCCGAATGGATGTGGTCAAAGCCATGAGGGCTTTGCCGCAGGAGCCATGTGTAGAGTGACATTCTTCTATCAAAATCTGCGCTCTCCCCCTCAGCCCTCGACGAACGTGGCAGAATCCTCAGTATTCGTGGAATCGGTTGCGTTGGAGCGGCTTGAAGTATTCTAAATCCTGAACCCCAAAGCCCCGTGGCTGCTGCTTGGCTCTATCTGTTGCCCAGGTTTTACAGTTCAGAGCTTTGCGCCATCGACACGGACTTCCCCAAGACGTAGACCTTCCACCAACCACCACCCTTATGCCCAAAATCTCTGAGTTTGTTGAAGCAAGAACGTGTCCCTCGAGGAGCAACTCGTAGGGATCTTCAAGGAGAGTTTCGCCTTTAGAGGCTCGCGAGGGGGTTGGGCCCTGGGGCATGGTCACGGAGGGTTTTCGGTCTAACGTTGATGTCTTTGGAGCTTGAAGGCTTGAAGGAGCATCAAAATCAGGGGAGCGAGTACACGTTCACTAGGCCAGTCACCAGGTTACTACTGCTTTGCCATTGCTACGGTCTCGACTGCCCGATTGAATTCATCAAGGAGAAGCTGTCTTACGGATAGCAGCAGTACTTTCGAAGGATTCCTGCATGCCTTGAAGGCGTTCACCTGTCAGGGTCTACGGGCTTTGCAAAGCTGCCCTTTCGCAACCGAAATACTGTGGACTTAATTAATCAAGAGCAGGGATGCCGGAAGAAACTGGGCTTTCATGTTCAACGAAACCAAACATGGAGCTCCATGTGGATCTGCGACGACGCGACGACAAGTGCACAAAGCTTTTTAGCTGTCTCAACCCTCAATCCGAGAGAGCACAGCGAGCTTCAGGCTGAGCTTTGCAAAGGCGCTTCGGGTTGATGTCCCTGCAAGGGCACAGCCTGCAAGTTCGTTCTCTCTTCCTCACAAGAGTCTAATGCTGCTTCCGCCCGACACAGTGGGCGGGCATCCTGCGCCTTGCAACCTGCTCTTACTCCATACGCCCCTGCCTTCGGGACAAATAAAGGCCCTTCTGCCCAGGTATCGCCTACCACCTCTGGAAGCTACACATTCCTCTGTGCAGCTCAGCTGCAAGCAGCTTTGGCCAAAACCGCGGCAGCCTACGTACCAATGCTTGAGAAGTAGGACGACAATAACAACTGCTAGGCACATGTTTATGTAAAAATATGCATGTATCTATTTGTGTGGTAGCTCTTTGGTACATTTTGCAGATACACCATGACGTGCATGGCTCGCATACATACAGGCATACTACACTACGACACTACACAAGACAAGACAGTACGCACATGCAAAGCAGAGTGAGGAGGAGGAAGGGATGGAACAGAAAAGTTGAAGACTGAGACAACGAAGCTCCAAAACATGCATGCTTGATTCTTGTGCGAATGCTGTTAGACCTACGAAATTTCCTGCGCAGCTCCTGTCACGGTTGCAACAGCGCGACGAACAAGACTCCGAGACGCGTGGAAAGGATCCCTATGGCGCCTTATATTTTTAGATTGTATTATGTTATGCTGTATTGTACTCTGGACTCCTGTATTATCATGCGACGCGCCCTCCCCTTCAAGAGCCGCACGCTGAGGCTGCTTGGACGTGTCTACCACGGTGCTACAGTTTGTGAGCCTCCTTGTTTGGTGGCGGCATCTCGCCTTCGTTTGACCCTGACACCCCCACCTGAGAAGTTTTACCATGCGTAGAGAAGCATTAGGGGAATAATGCTGTTTCCTATGGAGGGGTGCTCATTGCTCCTGTACGTGTCTCAGGAACTTTGCAGACGGCTCCGTCGTCCGCCCCTGCTGGTGCATCTTCACTGCCTGTGTGCTGCTGGACGGGCGGGGGTGATGCGTAAACGCGGGAGAGGGCTGCTGTGCTAAAGAAAAAGATGCACTTGCAGATGCAGCCCTGAGAGGACGTCTCCACCGTGCTGCTGGACTTTTGTGGCTTCTGCTTGCCACTCTTCAAACTTCTCTTGCAGGCCAGTCTGGCGGCTGGAGGGCTTTAAACAGGCTTGCGCGTGGCGAATCTACTCGATGTTGAACGCCCTGCGCAGACCGTACAGTACAACAATGTGAATTGCTGCTTACGCGTGGAAGTGCGGGAATTCTTTTTCCATGCCATTTGTCGATGACCATGCAGTTTGCATGTTGCACCCCCTTCAAGCTGTTGTCATTCGACCTGTCAATCCATCTTCATTGGCTAGATGTGGATCGTGGGGGGGGTTCGGAGTCACTTGTTCCCTTCCCCGTCAGCCAAGTCCTAAGACTTCCTGCGAAGAGTCCCCGGATGTGTGCTCCTCTGCTGGACTGCAGGGGGTTGCTGGGGCGCTCGGCTCTGCTCTGAGGCCGGCTTCGGGCTCTGGATGGTCTCCGTGACCTGGGGCGGAGACGAAACGGCGGAGTTCCGGCCGCCCATGGCCACCAACCTGGCTCTCGGCATCCTGGGCGCCTTGGAGAACTCTGGTACCCTTACGACCCACACAACATGGAGAATCTCAAGACCTTAAGCACTATGCAAGAGAAGCTTCCACATCTCTAAACGGTGAGGCATTCGAAGGGCCGAATCTTCACTATCCTTTGCACAAGTGTTAGCAAACTCCACAGGCAAATGCGCCAGCAGAAGCTTTTGTTCCGGTGCAAGAGGCAGGAGCGAGGGCTTTGTAGAAGCCAAGAAATTAAGGCACCATCTACGAGCTGCGGCTGCGCCTTAGCCTTCCTCAGTGTGCTCTCTGTTTTGAATGAATGCCCGTGGCATGCCCAAACCCGCGAAGACTTCTTCGCTTGAACTCTGCCTGGCGAGACCGGAGGTTCTATCCTCTTGGTCTTCCCCTGGGTGGCAACCTTCTGCCCATCATGCCACTGAGCTGTTGGAGCTGAGGGGTTGAGACTGAATTGTGCCTTCCGGCGATTTCGGCCCACTTACTTGAAGTGTGAAGACTGGGAGAAGACAGAAAGACGTCAGCCCCAACACCCCCCGGGTCGTCAGAGAACGACCAGGACAAGGATGCTGACAATCCCAATCCCAATAAGAGCGACGAAACCCAGTAGCAGCAAACGCAACCGTAACCACAACGACCAGTGCTGCAACAGTGGCTACTACAGTGCTACGACCACGATAACGACAACGGCCATCCGTTCCCTCATCACTAGCACTGCTGCTAACTCGCCACCACTACTATCAATACTGCTGATGTTTCGACGACGATGATGGTGATGATAATGGTGACATGCTGCAGCTGGTGCTATCCTGTCTTGATGGTGGTCATCACCAAAAGAAAGAGAACAGTCGCAATGATTACTCGGGCAGTTCATCCCTAGTGGCATCCTCGCAATGCTCAATCTGTCAAGGCGTGCTGCACAGACGGGCGAGTTCATCGCGGCTGGATCCAACTGTTGAAGGATTCGATTTGTTTTGTGCTTCATAGAAGGCTGATGTCGTTTCTATGAAGATGCGTTCTCGGACGCCGAACCGCACCTTTCAACTAACAGCTCCGACCATAGCATTGAACCAGGGTTTGCCGGTTTGGGCGCTGCCGGACAATTGCACACACGACCAATTGGATTGGGAGGAATCGTTGCAGTTTGGAGGGACGGGCGGGTCAGGGTTGAGAGTTTGCATCATTGATAACCTAGGACTCAGCGGCTGCGGTTCCGGCTTTACGGTGTAACAGCATGAGAAGCCTTGGCGTCGAACCTTTTGGAAGGTGTCGTTCATAGTTCAACTTCAGGGTTTGCACCGATGCAGCGAGGCCATGCTTATCCTCCTGGCGTGGCTCAGCTGAAGGTTAGTTAGTGTTGAGGCCTCACAGCCCCAGGGCTTGGAGGTAAATAACGAGGCTGGTTCAGCCAGATTCATGCTGGTTCCTGGCCATGGCGCTCGCCTGTAATGGGACGGTGGGATGCTGTCGAAGCATCATGAATATTCAGTCGGGATGGCTTTGCGATGTCGGGATACAGAATGGTGGAGGTCTCGGCATGTTTGGTTGGAATCCTTGGTGTGTCCTCCGAACTTTTGCGCATGGGTGCGGATCAAATACCGTGCAGTGGAAGCGCCTGAGCCAGAACCCCTCCCCAGAAAAGATCTCTCTGTCTCCCTCTCTCTGAAGGTCAGTCCTGGTTGCCACCTATCTGGCAGCTTGCGTGGAGTTCTTCCAAGACCCGGACGCTTTGCTACCCTGCTCGAGCAGTTCGAATGCTGATTTCATGTCTGTTGCCTCTATCTCCCTAACTCTCCCTCCATCTCCACTTTGCTCCGTCGCTGGCTCGCCTGCTCGCTCTTCGTCTCTCTCTCTCCCTCTCTCTCTGCCTCTCTCGCTCTCTCTCTGTTTCCACTTCCATAGGTGGAAAGGCCAGGCAGGTGAATGGATGGGGTCAGGTAGCGATAGACATCGATCACTATTTTTCCTTCTTGTGTTGCGCCCAGCAAGTTTGTGAGTGCGTGTGTGTGTGCGTACACCCTGATTCTAAGCTAAGGGTTTTGGCAAGACATGTGCTTTGTGAGATCGTTGAAACAGCAGTAGGGGCACCAGGGATGTGTGGCTTGGCCTGGTGCAACGAAGCTCCAGTCACACATCAGGATATGGTCGGGGGACACCCTGACCACGTACCTGCACTCTGCGTGTGACATAATGCATGGATCCTCGCTGTGTATTGTTATCGTGCACATTCGCTTTCGTTGTTGATCTTCACTGGATATGGCGTGGGGCTAAGCCAAGAACCCCTTCCGACGATTTCAAGGACTGCGCACATAAGTCAACATGTCAGTGTTTGCATCGTTGTCGTACCCAGGAGCGTGAGGAATACTTAGGAAATCTCCCCATCTTCTACGAGATCTTCCCCAGAAAGTGTGAGTGGTGGTGTCAACCTATACTCTGTGTGCGGCCTTGTCGCCACCGGCACACTCGCTCATGCGAACTGCCAGGGCACGTTGCGCGGCCCATTGTGGTACCATAACAAGTCGTACTCCTTCGGGACAGACTAATGGAGCGTACCGCATTTGATGGTGGCCAGTTCCTTCCGGTGATAGGCCCAACCGCTCCTATGGGGCCAACAGTGGAATGGTGCCCCGATTTTGGCAGGAGATGGGCCTTCGTGACCAAAAGGTCCTCCGGTGACTCGAGCAGTCGTATGGTGCTCATGAAGGAGAGTGGTTTTGAGCGTTGATCAGTGTCAGCTCATGGTATCTGGTAGCATCTCGGCTTCCGACTGTTCTGTTAGATTGCTTTGCTAGGCCGCTGTGTGCATTCATGGAGCCTGCGTTCAATTCAGAAGTTGTCGGTGTGGAAATTTTGCTGTACCCTGTTGATGATGAAGGGACAGCGCCGTCTCCTTCCGAAGTTCCTTTGCCGAGTTTTGGGTGCCAGGGAATTGATATTCCCTGGTCTACACAGGAGTCTTCAGGCCGTGACATACCTGAGACACCTACGGTGGAACATGTCAAGGAGGACGATCGAAAATGTCCTTTTGGGGAATCGTCGTCATCCTCTTCTCGTTCTCGCACCCCGGAGGTCGCATCGGAGGACAGTGATAGGTCGGTCGAGCACCGGCCAAAGCCAAAGACCAGCACTCGCACCCCAAGACGGTCTGTGGGTAAAGCTCTTCAAGAGAAGCGATGAAGGCAGAACATGTTGGGAGCAGTGGAGCTTTGTAACAGCGCCATGCAAGTTGATCCGAGTTCTGCAGACGATGCGTCAGATGTTTCAGGCATGCAGGATATGGCAGACAGGGCTGTGCTTTTGGCATCCTCTCGTCAAGTTGAGACGACAGCACCTATGACATTGTTTTCAACCCCAGCTAGTTCTGCACAGGTTCTTGCTCCGCCCCCGCCCCCACTTCCTCCACCTTCGACAGGCATTGACTGCACTCCCACAGCTCCTCCGAAGTACGCAGGGGACGCTCTTCTTACAACCAGCGGCTTACAACCAGCGGCCATGAATTCAAGATCTGGCAGACCCGAGTCATTCTGAAGGCAGCTCTCGAGCAGGACATTAAGCGAAACATGCTTGCTTTGGTCAAGTTGTGCACGGCAGCAGGGATTCAGCCTCCTCCTCCATTCGAGCTTCGTTATTTTGCTACAGTGGTGTGCCAGTACACTGGAGGTGCCACTGAAATGTTTGCACACGTCAGGTGCCTTGAGTCCAAAGCCCCATGTTTACTGGTCTTTTGAGTTGCAAGAGCCTTTCGTTCCGCACGAGGACCTTTCTGCTGAGCAACGAAATCTGTACTATTTTGCTCATAGTTCAGATACTCCGGACAATGAGGGCATGATTCATTCACGTTTTTACTTCCGGCTACTATAGCCGATGGTCCTGAAGCAGTTGGCCACTATTCTCAGGCGACTCCATGGAACGATGATGCTTCTTTTATTCAAACCCCAGACAGAGTGACCAATTCAGCGAAATGGCAATTGCCCGGTTATCACTCGGGACTACACCAGCATACCAGGAGTGCATTTTGTACTCAAATCTAGACGTGGAGACGAGGCACAACAACAATGTGTCATTCATGCTGTGGTCCACTTCAAGCAAGATCACAAATATGTCATGCACAGCGGTAGATCCACGATTGCTGGTTACACGGTGGCAGTTGCTAAGAAACTCACTCCACTCACGGATGCATCAGGACGCTGCTTTTTCAGGTTCCTCTGACACATGCTCAGCAGATCCAGCGAGGTTCGGGACACTGATTCGTCTCTCAGCACAAGGAAGAAGATCCCAGGACTGCGGCGTGCTTCATGTTGTCGTGTCAGTGTCGGATGCCTTGGTTTGAGCCACACTTGCGATGTTTTAGCTGTCGGCTACAGTACGTGTGTTCTCTAGATAGGGAGCTACGCCGCGTCGTCGAGATTCTCGATCCAGGACTCCTCCTAGATCGCATCGGAGGAACCAGGATTTCTCGTCGAGACGCATCTCTCGTCACAGATCGCGCACCAAATCACCTCCGAATTCTCAAGGATCATCCACTCAGATGCCGAGGACCTGGAAGCAGACGTCTCATGAGTGGGATTCAGTTTATGGTTTGACACTTCCGAAGACTGTGGTGTCGAATCGACCTACTCGTGAGCAAGGGATTGCAGGCGTGAGCATTTTGGATGTTCCTCTGTACAAGGTGATCTCGGGAGGGAACAACAATTGGGCTTTGAGACAGGTGGCTCATGGTCGTACCGTTCAGTGGGAGAACTGTCGATCGAGACAGGAGGCGATTTTCCGTGAAGTGCTAATGCGAGCACTTCGGTCAGATCAGGCCGAACAGGAAGGTACGGATTTTGTTACCGTATTGAATGCCTCCCAAAAGAAGTACTTTCCAGCTTCCGATTTGCATGCTTGGACTGCTCGGTACAATACCATTAAGAGGTTAGCGGTGGACATGGTCAAAGAACTTCGAAAGAAGGCTCCACTTCAGACCAATCAGAGTCTGCTGATGCGACTTCAGACGTTGGAGTCAGAGAACGCTCGGTTGAAAGGTCAAGCCTCACGGTCATCCCGGACAGATCCAAATCCGAACCCTTCTCGGCGCAAAGGAGCGTTCAAGGTACGTGCTGCATCTCCACCTACCGAGGAGGACCTGCCTGAGGAAGACGAGGCGGAGACGGCCAATTTTGGGTCGCCGCCACTTCTTGAGCAGGACTTGTTTGAGTCGCCTGGCAGAGAGAACGATCAGGACACAGGACCCATAGCCGCCGAGGACACCTATGAACAGTACCTTCCAAGGCCAGGCAGTGTTCTTTTTCTTGACAATTGCAATATGGATGCTACAAATCTTAAGGGGGTCAAGGCCTGGCTCGCTTCCACTGCACTAGGAAAAGGCAAGCACAAGGTCATTGACACTGCAGCTGCTGAGTTCGTTGCCACATGTTCTAAACTCGATGATGGTAGCAAGAAGCCAGTTGACAAGATTGCTCTTGAGTGGGGCCTTTCAGTTCCACTGGCAGCCAAGCTCAATGAGAAGTGCTTGATTCGCTTGATTGCTGGCGCCCATCTGCTAGCTTCGCAGTAACTACAGGAAGGCTCCAATGCTTCCAACGCGAGCAGGAAGCAGTTCGTTAGGACATTTCTCCAATGGTTTTCTTTGATTCTTCCCATACTCTTTGTGCTTTTACCTCACAAGGTGGTCGACAGATTCATGTGGGTTCGTTCCCACATTTTTCGTATGCTTTGACTTCGCTTTCTTTGCCTAGGCTTTCCACAACGTATCGTCACATTCGAGACATGCTGATTCAGTTTGAGGTTCCTGTTGCTTAGCCATGGGACTGGCATCAGCGACAGTCCATGGTGTATCTGCGTGTCTCCGTGACTTCAACACTGCATTCATGCTGTACGTTGGAGCCACTTCAGATAATGTGCAAGGTCGTGAAGCCACTCGTCGCAGGAAGTTCATACAGTTCGCTGGTAAGAAGCTGCCACATTTCGAACCAGCGCTGAAGGTTTTTCACCGGACACGCAACTATTACAACGGTATCCTGATTGCTTTGCATCATGAGCCGGACGGACTCTCTTTTTTAGCTACTGAAGCTGCTTTGATTCATGCAGTTCGACCGCAGTTGAATTACCCCTGGGTTCAGGATGTCATGAAGGCACTCAGGATCAAGCAGACCAGATTCCGGATGCCACAAGCCAGGACAGGACTTCGTAAGGTTCGGAAAGCTTATTCCGCATTGATTAGGCATCATCATGGTGCCTATCATGCACGCATCGTGAGCAACAAGGACGTTTTTCTTTCCTTGTACCGTTTGGGGAGCGACAGTGTGCAGAAATTTGAAGAGTCCCGCAGACTGTGCTCGCATGTGGTACCTTTACAGGCTGTCTTCGCTGGTTGGTGACCATTATCGATGACCCTTTCAGGACCAGAGCAATCAGTCAACTTCGACTTATTCTTGAATTTCGCAAAGGACATTACCCTCCCACAAATGTTCCTCTCGAGCTCCCTCCCCTCGCACATGACTTGGCTGGGGGAAGTGCAGCACATTCTTCGTTTCATTGTGCAGCGAGAACGGGTGAATTTTCCACCGTTACATCTTCCATCGGTCAAGATGGTAGAGATCAAGGCTCGTGCACGGTCTCAGACAGTATTCAACTTTCGAACCTTTCCGAGGTCCTGGGTACCAGGCAAGCCACAGGAATGTGTATGCAGGACTTGGTGCTCATCGGACACAGGACACTGGTTTGCGCATGTTGGACAGATTCTACCTGCTTCTCCGTTGGCAGAAGATTTGAACCTGAGTGACACCACGGTCCTGTCCGACAGGCAATGGACACGTATTGCTGGCAAGGAATTACGCATGTGGTGCAACAGGTGGAGACTACCTGATCGCGTACACTCAGGACTTCTGCATTGGATGCAACAACAGCTCATTTTGCATCATTGTGCATTACAGTCTGATTGTCCTGAGTTACATCGAGAGGCCAAACATGCTCTTCAGGTCATTCGAGGACTGGTGTTCACGCCTGTAGATCATTTTCTGCACTCGCTTCATGTAGCATGTCCGTTTGTCTTTCATGAACTTTTGGACGCAACCTTTTTGGATACTGCAGCTTTTTAGCAATGCACTGTGGGTATGTCGTCTATTCTTGCGAATCTCAAATCTCGTTTTCAGTCCGTCCCCAAATGGTCCGGAAGGTACTCCTGGGGTTGCAAGTGGTCTGCGTCTTTGCCGGTGGCTCGTATTTTCCCTAAGCCTAGCAAGGGCTTTGCGAAGGCCAGACCTAGTACCGCTTGTGATCAACGCTGGCATTCACGGTTGACTGCCTTTTTGGCGAAAGGCGTGTTTCAGATCATGTTGGTGGTTTTCCCACCAGGATTGACGTTCAACATGTTGTCAGTTCAGCAGGTGATTCGCACCATTTGGCATTCCATGATGTGCTACCCAACCACAGAGCCTACCAGCATAGTCAACAGGATCTTATCGGCTTCTTTAACTCTGTTCCACATGGTCGCAATCTGCAGGCACTTACTTTCACGTCGCATTTACTTCAGGAAAGATGGGGAAAACCGTGGCAGGAACAGTCTCTGCAGCTGTCGTTTCGCAACAAGGACTCAGCTTTCCGAGTATTTCGTGGCCGTCGCAGGTTTGCGGCACACGATACCAGGACGATGCATATGGAGGACCTGCCTGCATTGATGCCTTTATGTTGCAGTCCAGCTTCTTTCAATGTGGCGCATTCACATTCAAACAGATTCAGGGAGCCAGTATGGGCTCGGCTTTGGCACCAGTGCTGTGCACACTTGGTTGCTTCCACAACCAAGTTTCTGTGGTTGCGCAATTTTCGCAATGTCACGTTCAACATCGGCTTCACAATGCTTTCATTTTCATACAGGCATTCTTCGCAACCCTTGGACCCAGCTACTGCTCAATTTGGAGTTCTACGGCGCTCCCATTCTGCTTGAGGACGTCCCCGAAGAGAAGTTTCTAGGAACCATTTGTTCTGTGGTACCAGGCGCGATCACCACGCTGCAACTTGTTGATACTACTGTGCTTCTGAAGTCTGTGGGTAATCGAGAACATGTTCTTTCAGGTTTTTCAGCAAGGACTCGGACGATCATTAGGCTTACACGACCCATGCGGCTGATACGGCCACAGGTGGAGGACGTAATTGAAGCCTACCAAGGCCGGGAATTTTCTCGCAGATGTCTCGTACAGATAGCACACCGTCTTTTAAAAATCTGTCGGATTAAAACATGCGGAGACTTTGACAGCGCGCATACTCAGGACCTCATGTTGCTCATTGCTCACTCTTCCCTCTCTCTCTCTCTCTCCCTCTCTGTCTCTCTCTCTCTCTCTCTCTCTTCCTCCTCTCTCTTTCTCTCTCTTCTCTGACTTCTGTTCAGATGTGACTGTGACATGCCGCCATGATATCAAACTGATTTGCTGTTGCTTTCAATTCTGTACATGTTGCAGTAGCATCTGCTTCAGGTTGAACATACGGTACTGTTCGATTGGAGTCTTCAGCCATGAAACGGACAGCTGCACAGGCCGGCTTTCCGGTCGACCGCCAAATAATCAGGGTGACGGTATGCGTTCCTGCAGACAGATGTACCAGGAACGAACCCGTGACCATCCCATTGGTATGTTGCAATTCCGACAATATCGATGCAGTGAAGAAGATCCTCACTTACAGGATCAGAGAAATCACAAGACGACGTCCGCAGTTGCAATGCTTCCAATTACATCAGAACGAAAGGCACTTTCCGTTTACAGAACCCATCACATCGCTGGCCACGTTGGATGCAGTACATTTCGTTCGGACTGCTCAGGACTACAGGGATTCTGACGATGTGCACAACGAACCGAACAGGCGGCGACCACACTTATGGTGAACATGTGCAGTCACACGAAAGGACTTCGGCCGTGCAAGCTCCATATCTCTCTCTCTCTTTCTCTCTCTTCTCTCTCTGTCTGCTGTGCATGTTGTGAGCTCGTGCTTCTTCTTTTGTTCCTTATGAAGCTTATTGTGCTCGAGCACCGGACGTAGGAGCAAACAGGATGTCCAGTCCAGATGGTCTGTCCAGCGTGTATGAGTGCAGCCCAGAGTCTGTGTACATCGACGACAATTCCGAGGAGATTGGGACAGCAAGTTCACACGAAGGACGTCAGCCGGATTCTGCAGAACTGTACAGTGCATCGGACAAGGAGCCATGTCTGTCATGTGCAGTGAACAAAACTCCACATGAGACGTCACAACAGGTTGAGGTCAAGCCTGGCACATCAACCAAGAAAGGTCGTCCTAGGATGATGGATGAAGATTCGGATGGAGTTCGAATCAAAATCATCCCATGCGTGAAGGAACAATTTCGACAGCGCATACCAGCCACCAAGGTGTTGGAGGACGATTTTTATGTGCCCGACAGCACAGCTTATTCTGAACTTTCTGCAGAAGCATGGTGACCGAGTGGTCAAAGAAACGTCAGGTCCCAGGAAACGTTTCTCAAGCACCCTCAAGCTTGCACAGCATTTTTTGCGACAATCCTCGACAGGTTCCGGGAAGTGATTGCACCGTATAAACATCCATCATATTTCAGGTGCCTCGAAGGTCTCTGCTGCATGTGATACGATTGAATAACAGGACCTGCACTGATGGAGGACGGATCTCCCTTCGTATGACGGGTGTGTGTGTGTGTGTGTGCGCACACCCTGATTTTAAGCTAAAGGTTTTGGCAAGACATGTGCTTTGTGAGATCGTTGAAACAGCAGCAGGGGCACCAGGGATGTGTGGCTTGGCCTGGTGCAACGAAGCTCCAGTCACACATCAGGATATGGTCGGGGGACACCTTGACCGCGTACCTGCACTCTGCTTGTGACATAATGCATGGATCCTCGCTGTGCATTGTTTATCCTGGACATTCGCTTTCGTTGTTGATCTTCACTGGCTATGGCGTCGGGCTAAGCCAAGAACCCCTTCCGACGACTGCGCACATGAATCAACAACCAGGAGCGTGAGGAATACTTAGGAAATCTCCCCATCTTCTACAAGATCTTCCCCGGAAAGTGTGAGTGGTGGTGTCAACCTATACTCCGTGTCTGTGGGGGCAACATGCTACTCAAGATGACAAACAAAAGCTAAACAGTTCTTTCCAAAACGGAACAAGCAGGGTCAACCACACCACTGCCAGCAACAGTTGCAGCCACAGCTTTTCGCAGAAGAAAATTCCAGGCTGCCAGTGGCGGTGAGAACGTGGCAGACCCTCATCATCGGCGAGTCTGCATTGCATCTTGGCACGCTGTACGACGCTAGGGGCAGTTTGCAAGGATCCCAAGCTCTTGATTCCTAACACTCGAAAGTGTAAACCCTGTGTATCGGTGTCTGGGTCACGACCCCTACACTCCTGATGATGGCGCTTAGCAGCAGTATTGCCCCATCAACTGTCTGAATAGATGCCAGCGTTCCGGATGTACCATGCAAGCCTATGAAACAATCCGAAGCCGCCGATCATACTCTACGGGCCTTGTAAGGGATTAAGGGTTTTGAGGACAAGCCTTGGGAACGGAACGGACGCTCCTCTACCCCGCAACGGGAGTGTCGTGCTCAAGATTCAGGTTTTGTTTGGCTTTTACGAAGGGAGCACGGAACCAGAAACGTCCCATCAGCAACAGTAGCGCGATTCCTTTGCAGGTGACTTATTGTCAGAAAGCAGAAGAGAAGGAATCGGAAAAGTCACGACGGACGTATTCAAGCTTACGTTTACGGATTCTTTCCTGCCGATTACACACCCTGCGTAGCAAACCATAAGCCGATCCTTGCAGGTACGATGTGGATGACTACGGACACCATTTGCTGCGCTACCTCTGTGTGTCAGCCTTGCCTCTTGGGCATACTTTGGTGATTAGGACAGCCTTTCAAGGATGCCCGTGGTGCTGACCGGAGTGGGTTAGGGGGCTTACAGGATAATTCAAAATTCATATGCACATCATGGGATATAAATGATATAAACATCAAGCGAGGGCTTTGTCTCTTTTAGGCGAAGCCTTTGTCGCGCATACCAACTGCTTCAAGCTGAAATACGGAGGGTTTTACGCCCGGTCCTCCTCCGGTGGCCGATTTGGAACCTGCGAGTAAGCAGTGACTGCTGTGCAAATCTTTTGTAGGCTCTGCTTTAGACCTTTCAGGTTTTTCGTTTGCTTCGTCGTGATGATGAACATATTCATCAACGTGACCGGCGCAGGTTACGATGAGCCTCGCTTACAGTTTGAGTCGTTTGTTCAGGCGGTGACTGCATGTCGGTTGCCCTCCGTGAAATTGTTCTTCAGGAATACGCACTTCTGACAACAAGAGGCGGAGCATTAAGTAGGGATATGATGAAAGGCATATGATGGACATGTGGTTCACGACCCGCATTGCTGCAGCAGGTTTTCTTCAGTCACAAGGCAAAATAGCTGCACCACTCATCGCTAGAATCATGGCTTTCAGTGGCCCGTTCGCGAGAACCTAGCCGGTCCTCAGTCTAACCATCGAGAAATGATGTAGGAATCCTCAACTCCTCAACTCACTCAGGAAGAGAGGGCCAAAGTCTTGGGCTCACTGAGTGCGGAACGCTTCGCGACATGCCTGGCCGCTCAGCCTTGTGGATAGCCATGTTTTGCATCTGTCTTGGATCGGTGAGGGCGGATCTCATGGGTCCGGCAATCTGGAAAGTGTCTGCATCGGTGCAGAAGGATGGGACCTTGCAAGTTCCCGTGCCCAAGCTCCCCGGGAGCACCAGTGTGTCCAGCTTTACAGGCCAACGACACCAAGTCACTATGTCCCTTTCTGTTTGTTGCTCCTAGCATGCCCAAGATGCGCCTTATCCCCCCACGCCCCGCAAAACGCAGAAGCCAAGGAATTTTCAGAGATCACGATCCGGGGCCGAATTGGCGCCGTGTCGCAGAACGGCTGCGGGTGTGTACCTGAACCCCCCCCTGGGTCCTGTAGTTTGATGACTGTCCCACGTATCCCACTAAACCGCCGACGCAGTAGGCCAGGATTTGATGGGCTGTGGCCGAGTTATTATTGTCTCTGACCAAGGCTCTAGGCTTGGGCTTCAAGTTTGGCGTTTCGCACCGGGTTGCATTCCGGCGTTTCGAAATCCGTGACGCCGTAACTCTACGTCTTCATGGCCCCGCCTGTGTCCAGGACAAGCCTCGTCCTGTTTGTTGCAACCCGCAGAAATTCTTCACTTGTCACACCCCCGCAGACTCCCCCACACCTCGCTCGGCTCAACTCAAATCCACCGGGTCTGGGCCTTACAGGGTCCCAGGTCTTCAGCAAAATCCCTTTCCCGCCAGAAAATGAGAGTCCGAGTCAGAGCCATTTCTCGAGCAAAGTAAGAGCCAGCTGGGACTTCATTGGGTTCCTTCAGTCTGGAAAATGAGGCGTCCTTGTCGTCGTCACCCTTGCAGTGGGTGGGATGGCCGTTTGGGACTTTATCGAAGGAGCCTCGGCTGGAGGCTTAAGACTGTGCAAGTCCTGGTGGAGCTTCTCCTGTGCAAAGCCCTTGGCAGCACAGCTCCTTGGAAGCTTAGTTTCCCTGCGAGGCCGCACAAATCGTTTAGCCCAAGTCTTCCTTCCCTTTCCTCGCCCCGCATTCTGGGCACTAATGGCAGTCAAAGACACCCTAAAGCGCTTTGACACCTGATGCAACGCTGCGTGTGCCCTGCAAAGACATCTCAAGTCTGAGGGGGTGTGCTCCTCCTTCTTCTTTGATATCGTCACCGTGCTACAGATTGCAGAAACATAACAGGTCTCAGTTTGATAATGCCCAGAGTCATGCTGAGCACAGACGGTGAATATGACTGTAATGCTGCGAGTGCGATTATCAAGCCTGCTTTGATCAGACAAGTCAGACCTAAGGCAAAGAGCAGTCAACATAACGGCCAAAAGCAGATGAAGCAGACACGCAAACTACGACGACTACTGCTCCTGCCACTACCACCACCGCTACTACCACGACTGCCACTACGACCACGGTGGTGGCACCACCACCGCCACCTTTGCCAGTGTAACCACTACCGCTCCGACTACTACTACTACTACTACTACTACTACTACTACTACTGCTACTACTCCTGCTGCTGCTGCGACTATCACTACCATTACTACTACTACTACTACTACTACTACTACTACTACTCCTACTGCTACTCCTACTGCTACTACTACTGCTACTACTGCTACTACTACTGCTACTGCTACTACTACTGCTACTACCACCACTGCTACTACTACTGCTGCTACTACTGCTGCTACTACTACTACTACTACTACTCCTACTCCTATTCCTCCTCCTCCTACTACGGTTACTACCACCACAACAACGACGACCACGACACGTCCACAACAGCCATAAAGCCAGTATGCAAGGCAGCAATTGGCACGAAGCAATAATGCTCAGAGCTAAAGAGAGAAACTCACCGGCGGTCCTCCGGTCAGGACGCATAGACGCCCTCCTCCTGGAAGGAATCGCACTGTCGGGGTGGATCTGCCACTTGCCTGTCTGTTTAATACCTCAGACGGCACAGAAACACAGCAAGGGGAATCGAGAAAAGGCCTGGATCTTTGCACGTAGGTTTCAAGTTTTGAGGGGTCTGGGAGGGCAGGACATGCCATGTTGTACCCTTGTCCATCGCAGTGGTTGTTCTCGAAGCCTGTCAGCAACTCGTCACTTCCTAGCTCAAGCCAGTGGCCAAGCAGCTACCACATGCGAAGACAGTTGCCAAAGCACTGAGACTGAAGCTTAAAAGCAGGTCTTTACTCGCTCCAGCAGCTCCGGCTCGCTTGGTGCTCACGCTTCGAGGGACGGGCGCTTGCCGCGCATCCTCTGTCATTCGAAAAGAAGCCTCAGGGCCCAGGGCCTTCGGGGTAGGCGACGGGGCTTCAGACAGTTGGCACCCCAGTTTCGCTTGTACGAACGGTCGGAGGATAGAGTCGCGCAAACGTAAGCTGTAGTTCTGGACCCGGGTGCCAAAACAAGCCTTCTTCCGGCGACTTTTCATGGGCTTCTTCGATTCGTCATGTTTGAAGCCGAAGAGGCTTTTGGCGGCCGAGGGTTTTAGGATTTATAGCGGTTAGGGCGCATTGATTTGGGGCTCTTGCAGGTTCATTGCTTAGGGCACCCGGCCTTGTCTAGCCCCTTACTCGAGTCCAACTCCTCCCAGCTATAGTGAACTTTCGCACAGCGCCTAGGACTAGATTGAAGCGTGTCCACTGAATGTGTCACGACTTTGGTAGTAACACTGCTGAATGCTAGCTGATATAGCAGGTTTTCCACCCCAACACGCTGTGATGCTGAGCTTTCGCCAGGTGGTTCTGCGCGAGGCAGGCGACGAGACCCCTCCACCAGCTTGGAAGTCCTCCAAGGCACCGAGACGAGAGACGCGAGACCTCCGAGCATTACGTCATTGCGCTGTATTTCTCAGTCTCATAGTGTAGTTATCTCCAATGCACTCCCTCTCGCAGGGCGTCATGTGCATGCAGAAGGCAGTCCCTCAACCCAGCCGCAACCCAAGTCTTTCCAAACGACCCTGGTAGGATATCCAGCATATCCCCAAACTCCTGCACCCCCAAACTTGTCGTCGAGTTGATGGGAGAACCTGCCGCAACACCTTGCTCTAATACAAAGCCGACTTCCATTCAAAGCTCGGGCCCTGCAATGGAGACCCGCCAAGCTCCGGCAGGTATCTTTGGATCTGCCGGCCCGTGGAGCAGGAGGAGCCTTCGGAAGCCGAGCGCTTTGAGGCACCTGACCAGACCACGGGCCAAGAAAGCCTTCGGTCCTTCGGTCTCGCATCCCCGGCCGAGGCTCTCGAGCAGCTGATCCGGCAGATGAGCAAAGGACCCTCCGGCGGCTCCTCCGGCGGCGCTTCGGGCGGCAACCCCCCCCCCCCTTGGGATTTTGAGGTGACACGTCCGACTAGCGTGGTTCCGAAGACGCTGCCCAGATTCAGGAAAGCAAACGGTGGGCCTGTTCAGAAACGCAGGCGGCCGACTCACGAAGCCCATTCACAAAACGACAGGGACCGATTCTGGCAGCGCTAGACTCCCGCTCCTGCTGCCTCTTGCTCTTCTAAGGGTCCAGAGTTTGCTATCTTGCAGGGTCCGAGGCTTGCAAACCCACATCTCCGTTAAGAGTTTGGGTAAGGCCGACCAATTCTTTTCGAGTTGAGGGCTTGGCGACCAATCTCTTCTTTGATGTTGAAACTGGCTGCCATGGACATCCAAATACAAAATGCTTGCGTGTTTCAGCTGTGTTCCTGAATCGCTCCTGATCTTTGGCATTGGCCTTCTTTGCCCCCTCGCCTGGTTTGAGACAATCTTTCTTTTTGAGTGTCACCGATTCATCGTAAACATGGAATGCACCTGACCTGTGCTCTACCAGAACTGAACCCTTGAAGCCCATGCGCCCGAATCTTCGGTGCTCTTTCCAGGTGACCACTTCCAGGCGGCGTTGCGGCCAAGGCGGCCCAGTTACGTGCCGGCTTCGCAGGCAGGACCTAGATCATCATCGTCATCATCAACAACAAAGACGTGTAGGTAAGGGAGGTGCAGAGTCTAGGTGAAGGTGCAGGTGCAGGTGCAGATCGAGCGCAATGCGATTTGCCAAGGTACAGGGAACAGTCGTACTTCGTCCGATATTGAATACGGGCGATTCGCACATGCCAGCTCTGACAGGACGTTGCTGAACTCCTCTGCAGCAGCCGCTAGAAGTGTGCCAAACCCCGACACCCGATTCAGCGTTGAAATCAGATTCCACCTCAATAAATCGGGACGGGGCCTCTAAATCGGCCTTGATGCAAGGCGTGGCTGAGGGAATTCCTTGAAGCTGCCCAGCTGGATCTTGGGAAGTGACTCGGTGCCCACTGGATTATGCATGTAGCGAACAGACACATTTGTGTGCATGTTTTCTCAGAAAACTGTTTTTGCCAGCAGGGTTTGCGGCTTCGAATGTCATGTGCCGATGTTGTGGGTTTGCGCCCGACATTGTAGTAGACAAGAAAGACAAGGTGCCTCCAAGATGCAGGAGACAAGACTTGAGGCAGCTGTGTTGAGCATGGCTATCGCCAACAAGTCAGGATTTGGTGACCGTGGTGGTGCTTGTTACCATTACTATGTTCTCCTCATTGCTGTGAATATCAATAGCCTTGCAACTGCCATGTGGAAGATGATAGCCGCGAGGATGAACATGATGATGATGATGACGATGGCGATGATGATTAGTATTGTTATGACCATGACGATGACGACGACCGTTCCATGATTCGGACGTCAGTGGCTCTGGCTGCGTTCAGCGATGCTGCCAGCACCAGAAGTCTAGCCCAAAGCCTCGAGGGTTTGCGCTTCAAGCCTCGCAAGCCCGCGTTCGTTTCGCGTGTCCCAGGTATTTGGAGAAGTCGCTTCTGTGGGCCGAGGCATCCGACGTCTTCCGAGCGGTGCATCATAGTGTTGCGCATGATTTTGGAGAACACCATGTATAAGGACGAGAACAGGCAGCACCCATAACAAGAAGAAAAACAACAAGCAGAGTCACCCATCGTCAGGAGAACGACATCGTCCATGGTGACCTGCTTGGTGGTGATGCTAGCGCTGCGAACGAGGCCGAGGCAGGTGCTTTTCCCCGTTGTCGGAGTCAAGTGTCCTCCTGCTGATGTTCAAGGTCCTCAGTCCATGGAGCAAAGGAGTAATCTTCCAGCACATGTACTGACGTACTCTTTCGACCTCGGCGTTGCTCTCCTTCAGCGAAGTTCTTGCCCGGTTTCCATTGCATTTGCTATTTATCTGTCATGGTTTCTAGTCTCTGCCGGGCTACCATCGATCCCTGCCGAGTACCATCGACACTCCGTGGGGCCAACAGTAAGACCGGTCGGTTCCGTTCGCTGAGACAAGATTGCTTCTATTCTCAGAGACAAGGGGATCTGCGAGTTTAGGACAGAAAAAGCACGTATGGCTTTGAGCCCGCAGCCGCAGCCGAGCGGCAGCCTTGTGTGAGGCTCTGAGCCACCTGGAGATGCTCATCGCCGAGCTGTGCCTCTCGGCAGCTCCTGCAGCGCGGCTCCGAAAGACGCAAGCAAAGCTGCGCAGAGCACAGAAAGCGGAGCCACTGGAGTTGACCTAGGGCTAGGGACCTGTCGGAACGAATTCGAACAGGAGCAGCAGGGCGAGCGTCTTCCCCAACGAGCGTTCTATGGAAAGCTCGCCCGGGTGTTGCTGAATTCGGGCACGCATTCTCAGATCACGCAGCACAAAGCATGCTGAAGCTGAAGGACTTTCCTTCGTCAGCGGGTGTTGGAGTTTTGGCTTCCCATGATGATCTGGGCAGAATCTGTAGTGCACAAGTTGTACGATCTGTGCTGTCCAAGACATGCATCGTCGACAGCGAGCTGAGTTTGCAACTATTGGTTCCCTCCAGACTTCCGTTATGTTTCAGGCAAGATCATCCCCGCCAGGGGTCCAATTAACTTGTTGCTCATGAGCTGACACAGCACCGAATCCGCTTAATCTTAACAGCAATGCTGTGTACAGATGTTCGCCTGGAAAGTAACACGTACATCCGCAAAACCCCACCCCCAAGCAAGAAACAAAAAGTCTCCTATGTTCGGTTTTAGCACATTCCAAGAACTGATCAGCAAACCACCACAAAAATGCTGAGCCTTCAGCTACCAACATCTGAGGAAGAGGTTAAATTCCATGAAGCACCTACAAGCTGAACCTGGGACTTCCTTCTAGTCAATGCAGCAGCAGATCACCCAGTGCTTGTTCAAGGAGCTGATCCGCCTATGTTTTTTCGGGTTTGAGCGTTGGGATCTAATTTCTTGGTGAGGTGTCTCAGCTTACCTCGAACGTGGGGAAAGCCCTCTGCTCCCCGTTAGCTTTCAGCCCTACACCCGGCAACCCCGAAAGCACCCGTTAATGGCCCGTAACCCATACCATGCATGCCGAATCATACCAGGCAATCGGGAGTCCTCTAGCGGCGACTCTAGCGTGCAAGGAGCTACCAAAGGCAGCTTCCGCATGGAGCGCACAGAAAAAGCCCTCTTAGCGCGAATCATGGTGTTGACATTAAGCTTTAGGGCTTGCAATTTGATGGTCGACGCCTAGCCGCTGACGGACACCAGCTCCCCGATACAACCCTCAAGTACGTCTGTCTTAGGAATCTTGATTCCATTCAATCAGTCATGAATACGCTCAGAATCTTACGGACCTAAAGTTGGACACGGTCCTCGTGGAGAGAGGAGTACAAACACAATCTATGACAGCGTCACGGGAATTTGGCATCGACGTCGGTGGTTCTTTTCTTTGTTGAATGTGACCGTGAGCTGCTGAGACGTCCGTGTCGAAATCTGCCACGATTAGTGAGGACGGCTACTGAGAAGAACAGGAAGCGCATATGATTAATGGAAAGTTGCACATTGCAGGTGCTCAGCCTAAGCATGTTTCATTGCGACTGTCAAGTAATGCAAGCTGTGTCAATTTGGTCGTGCATGTCTCATCAAGGACATCCCAGCAGCAGTCGCATGCGTATTCCTTGTTCAGGCATGTCATCTGTGCATGTGGGCCTTGTCGGCGGCGGTCTCCCAAAGTCGGGACGACCACGAGTCGGATGCTTCTCGATTGTTCTGGTTGTCCTGGCATGTGGTCGGACGCTTTGTCGCAGTTTCGTCGGGAAAGCATCTGAATCGAGCGGAGCGTCTGGCAATCTGTGCGATGATTTCAAGAAAGGCTTGTCGGGTCAGGTTATTTGTGATGGTCTGGCACAGTATCCTTTTGAATGGGGCAACGCAGATTGCAACGGCATTCTTCCCTTGCTGGTGGTTCGGCCAAGTACCGATGAGGATTTAGCTTTGACCATGCGTCGCACCAATGCCTTGGGACTTCCTCTCAGCGTTCGAAGTGGTGGACACAGTTACACTTGTGATGGAATCAAGCACGGTTCTGTTCATCTGGATTTGAGATCCAGAACTCGGAAGCGGCTCTACCAGGAGAGCTCTGAGTGGTATGCTGAATTCGAGACTGGCAACACGTTTCGCGATTTGTTTCGGATGATTGATCGACGCCGTTTCTCCATTGTGCATGGGGCGTGCCATGCTGTGGGCGTCGGTGGCTTTTACCTGCATGGTGGTCTACATATGAATTCATTGACAGCCCTGTACGGCTGGGGGAACGAGACCATTGTGAGCATGAGGGTGGCACCTCGTCGAGCTTGATCCGGGCAGGTCTCCAAACTAAGCGGGCACTAGTCTTCATTCAGGGTCCTTGCAGGACTGCAGGAGTGATCGAAAGACTGTTAAGGTTTACACTATAGCATCGTTGAAGCTGCATTTGAGGCTTGAATTGGTATGAGCGGCACGCCCGCGCAACCCAAGTCAGTCCGACACTCCGGTTTGGCAATTAGGATCTGCTTTTTGAAAACCCTTTGCTAACAGTCTGCTTGCACACTTCCCCACTCCCCAAGCACAAAGCTGCGAATTAAATTTTTCTGAGATGCTGGGACTTGCTAAAGCAGGCTTCGGACATAGGCCTTGGCTGGCTCAACAATCCAAGCCGGAAGGAACGCTGGAGTTCAGCTCGCGGTAAAAGCTCAAGCAGCCAAAGCACCTCGCTTTGTTGAGCTGCTAGGACATGTAAGCCTGCAGCCAAGCTTATTGCTTAGAGGACGGCCTTTCCACCCCCTCTCTATTCCTCAATCTGAAGCCGTCGCAGTAAGGTGACTGCCGATGGCCAGATCCGGACCCTGAGCGCGTCGTCTGCGTACCAGGAGAGGAGTCGAATCACGGGGTTTCGGGGCCTGGAAAACCGAAGGCCAAATGCGAAACTTTCAAGACTGAATGGATCAGCCTTGGGGTTTTTGTTTCGCTTGCAGTCTTTTCAGTTTCGGGCTATCGGGCTTTCACGTCGTGCACCGGATGGAGGATTAGATTATGTTTGATGACATTGAGCCTGTAGAAGGTTTCGGCGAGGTGCTGCGCAGTCGCCCTGCATGTTGTACCTTGAACGCTGCACCGAAGTCACCCGTGGGATTCTCCCTTAAACCCCTCAACAGCCCCGGCTGCACCCATGCCAACCGCAAGACAGCATGGGTAGCTCCATCGGCTCGCTGTTCACGCAACCTTTTGGTTTTGGGTTTGGGACGTGCAGTTTGGATTTCCGGCGGCCTTCGTGTTTAGGTTTCGGATACTGAGCTCTCAAAGACTCTCAAGGCTCCCCTACGGCTGCAAATCGCTAGTGGCAGGATCTCTGGCGAGCAATGCGACAAGCAGGCTCCAACTTCGCGATTGCGACGTCTTTGACTGTCAAGGCACTTCGTCTGAGTTTGCTAAAACGGCCCTTTGAAGCCCTGAAAGCTCCCCGTTCCCGTGACAGCTATCTCAAGCTTGTTGGCTCACTCAAGACTCAATGCTCGGCCAGTTTGCTGTGGCAGATTTTCTGGACCGACAACCCGAAGTGAGTGCACGGCTGAGCATCTACCTTTGATGCTCTCCGGCCTGCGGAAACAGTCCCTCTTGCCTTCTGCTGTGTCATCGGGCTTCGGTGCAGAGTTCGCCCTCAAGTGAGCTTGGGTATTCGGGGAGAGGTGAGGGGTGCGAAATGCGAATCTCTATCGGCCTGCCCCCAAGCTTGGGTTGGAATTGGCTGCTTGGAAAGCCAGCCCACTTCGCAAAAAATCAGAAGCTCTTCCCTCGATGATCCTTCACCGAAGTACGAATCAGAGACGGTGCATGGGGGAGGGGTGGTCGAACAAACGGACTAGGAGCAAAGGCAATCTCGGCTAAACCCCTGTGGCTGCAAATACAACAATACCCACGTGGCGTGTGGGGCGATGTCTGATGCTGCAGGCATCACACCTCGACCTGAAAGAGTACGACAACCCAAAGCCTAAACCCGACTGATAATGTGAGTTGAAATCATAGTGACAGTGGCTCACTTGGTAGTAGTCTTGACGGCCGCTGCAAGTGCGTCGGTTTGATGTAAGCTACTTTAGAGGCTTATGGGTTCCTCAGTTGACTCCTGATCCCTAAAATCGCTAAACCTTGTGAACCTTACGTCCCAACACCGTCTAGCCCAAGCCCGAAAACCCTCCCAGCCAAGCATAGAAGTCTTGCAAAATAACCCCCCCCCCCTCAACACCTAAGCCCGAGCAGCTCGTACAAAGAAAATGTTGCAAGCTGCTAAAGCCGAAGCCTGGTGAAAGGCAATGTCCTCTGTCTTCGTTTGCCCAGGTCTTCGAAGCCCCGGAGCCGTTCACTTGGCTGTTCTGGGAGTCTCGGCTCTGAAGCTTGGGGTAGTTGAATCTGGACTTTCTCCGGTCAAGAGCTTCCAAAGTCTAGGGTTTCTGTAAGGTGCAGGGATGCCGATTTGGCTTCCTGGCAACCCTCGAGGTTGTTGAATATGAGGTAAGGTCGCTACTTGCTTCATTGATGCTTTGTAACAACGCGGAACCGAGTAGGAATCGTCATCCAGAACAGCGCCTACGTGCAGGTTCAAAGTAATTGGAATCCAATCATACCCTGTTTGACGGTGCTTGGGGGCTTAAGAAGCTTGCATGTCGCCGCTGACTTGAGGTGAAGATGTCGCACGATGAGGTCGTGAGCCTATTTCGGAAAGCCATGACCGATGAGCAGGTACAATTGAACATCTACTACGTCAACCCACCGTTTTTCCAGGTCAGCCTCAGCCGACCCGAAATCTTCACCGTCCAGTTTACCTTGTTGCGTGGTCCGGTCAACTACTGGCAGAACCTGCAAGCCAGCTTGGATTGGTTCAGGTCCCATGAGGTGGGGCGTTTTGTAATGACGGCATTAACATAAGGACCCCAACAGGAGCCTTGAATTAGAACAGTCCCAGGTGGCTCTTTCTTGGTGGACGATTGCCTTCAATGCTGTAATGCCCAAGCCAGACGACTTGACGCATTTGGGATATCCGAAGGCTTGGGTCTCGTCTCAGGCCATCTGGCCGGCGAATTCTGCTTGCACAGACGAAGCCTTGCATCTGCTCTTGGACTTGCAGTCGACGGTGGTAAAGCGTGCTCACTTCCACACGTTTCGCAAGGTAGAGTGCTGGCTGACTTTCACCGAGCTGCCTCGTAGCCAGATCTACTACGAGTACAACTGCCCAAGCCGGCCTGCATATGTTCAACACATCCGCACCGTCGAACAGGGCTTCGTTGCGGCCTGTCCAAATTCTGTGAAATACCGCAACACGCCCCACTGGAATGCTAGTGCCAGTCGCTACTATCCTGATTCTCGGGAGCTCTTGCAGACAAAGAGAAAGTGGGATCCACTGAATCTGCTTGGGCCCCCCACCATGTCTGTGCATGACCTTGCATAGGGCCCAGACATTATGTCTCCGCAGCCGAGCGATTGACAAAAGCCGCGGGCCGGCTCGGAAGATATGTGTGCATATACGGATGCAGCCATATATGTAGATACACATGTACACACACGTAATATGTGTATATATATACACATATGTATATACATATATATATATATATAATCAATCTGTGCTTGTTTGCTTTGTTTTGACGCCCTGGTTGCGATTGGAGATCAGCATGAAGCGCCACGAAACCACGTTTCAAGTGAACAGGTTCAGAACAGGTGCCAGTGCCACTGAAGCACTGCCGAAAAACTCAATTGACGCCTAGGCCTATTCTCGCACAGGTGCAGTAGCATCTTCTTGTCGTAACTTGAGGAAGGGCAGTTTCCGCTAAAACCAGTGAGTAAGCGCAAGACAAACCAAGCCCAAATTCCCAAACCCCTACAATCTGCAACTTCCAACTCTCAACCCGAAGCGCTGCTCAGCTCCTGCACTTTTCCGTGCCGCCGAAGCCCAGAAGCACAAGCAAGAAATGTTGTGGCAGCTGTGGCAGTGTACATGCGTTCAGGGCCGTGTAGGGGTGCAGGGTTTGGGGTTAGGCTAGTGTGTCTGCGGCATCCGATAATGGTGGTGGTATAGTATATGTTTTTCAGGCCGCTGAGACTGAGCCTGCCACCCATGTAAAGGTCGTGCTCCATAATGCTCGTGAACATACTACTTGTTGAGATGCGGCTAGCTTTCAAGACTCAGCCATGGGCGGCGGGCTGGATCCAGAAGCAGTCGTGTCTGCAGTTCGACAGGCTCAGAATCATTTCCAAGCACTCCTCCTGCCCGTTGAGTCTACGGCACCGCGGGCCGTGAGACGTCAGTACTTGCGAGTTGCTCTGGCAGTGCATCCGGACAAGTGCGCCTTGGCAGGTGCTGCGGAAGCATTTAAGCGTGCATCTGAAGCCTTCGTCAATCTGCATGACGCAAGACGCCAAGAAGAGCATTTGCAAATAGCTCAGCGGCAGTCGCCATCATGTTCGACGAAGCCTTCTTCAAAGCAGGAAGCAGTGGTGGTGGGAGCTTCGAAGTTTGGATCAGGCATTTGGGGCGCAGGTTTCGGCATCAACCTGGGAGTCTGGAATGTGGTTGGCACCGGCCGCTGCACGCCGAAGGATATCACGGATGCTGTTGGCACAGCAGTGCAGCTGCATCACGTTCGCGTGGTCATCAGCTTGGCCAGGGACGGATCTCTCCGCTCCTTCGTGCCCCTGACATGCTGGACGAAGGATGGTGGTCTTGATGGTGTGGGTGCCCCCACACTCCTTGAGCTGCCCCTAGAAGTCTACAACGACTCCAGCCTGCTGGAAGATGTGCTGCGCACGTCCGCCAAGAAGGCTCCCTTGATTCAATTCTGGCGGGGATCTGAGATGCTGGAGCTCGCATTTGGTCTGCAGGAAAGGAATAACAAGCTCCTGCTAACCCTTTTGGCTCACACTACTTGTGCCGTAGGTGCCATCGGTGCTCCAAATGGCTTGCGCGTGCTCCGTGAATTCCTCGAGGGTAAACTCTCCGCAGGCGCGGCGCCTGCCTTTGGATGGTTGCACCTTTGGGCCGGAGCAAGATGCATCGAAGACTCCTCAAAGGAGCTGTGCTTTGGACAGGGACAGCAGGGCCATCAGGGCTATGGCACATCGTCACACAGCAAGCTGCTGCCGGGAGAAGCTAGCATGTCTCCGAAAAACGTTTCCGGTATGGAGTCCGATGCATTGGTTCCTGCATGCGTTTCAGCGGACTGGCACTCGTGGGTGGCACTGCAGGCAGTGCAAGAGGTGTGCAGGCGATTTCCAGCATGCACTGCATTGTTGGAGTTTCAGCATGGGGACGAGGTTGGCGGTGGTTCTGGGAACAGTACAATATTCCATTCCTTGGCGCTGCCTTCAAAACCTGCCCCTGTGACACAACACAAGCAGTTTTTGCGCGGCTTGACTGTTTCAATGGCCATACATGTTACAAGTGAAGAAGGTACAGCACTGGACTGCGACGTGAGTGCGGAGGATTTTGCTGGCTCCGTGCCTCCGGCATGCAGGTTCTGGGAGCTGTGGCGATGGGGCAGTGGAGCATGGTGGTCGTTACGGGTCTCCTCTGAAGACTCACTAGGGGACGCTGTCAGCCACACTGTCGGCAAGACGTTTGAGGAATTCTGCATGTTCGTACGTGCTCGAGGTGGTCGATGCAGGCCCGATGAAAGTCTTATCTGGACATAGCATGTGGCCGCGGGAGAAAAGGCTCTTCTCCCCCACCGACATGAGGTACGTTTTGGTAGCAGGCATATTGACCATCCGAGGATGTGCAAAGGTCCCACCAGCAACCATCAGAACGATTCTTGCTATCGAATCCTGCTAAAAAATTATAATCAGACCAGTTGAATTATTTACGCAGTTCAAGGGTCTGGCTTAGAGTTGGATCATTTCAAGTCGGGATTTGGCGTCACGTCTATGAATTGGTCTCTGATATAATTAAGAGCAAAAGTCGGTAGTTTACTGAGAGGTAGGTCTTTGGAGTAATTTTGGCTTAGAAGTGCGTCGTGGAGGTAAATTTAGTTTGAAGGTGCTCCACTTCCGTCTAAGATGGCCTCTAGACTCTAGATATATACTATTGTGCTAAATCGCGCTTCCAAGATTAAATTCTGAAAAAACTGCTAATAATACTAAGTCAAACCCTATCTTGATTAAGACGCCCTTCTAATTGCCTTCGATACAAATAGAAAAGACGTGTAGTTTGAATAAATAAGTTTATAAAATAGAAAAATGACTATGTGGGACGCCTTTCTAATCGGATAAGGGCACTGCAAAATTAATCGTATTCTTTCTATATAGAATCGAAGTAGTAGTTTTCCGCAAATTCTATAAATAATCTAAAAGTAATACTATTTATGATATTATTTATAAAATTGAAATAAAGGATAGAGATAATTCTATGGTAATAATTATGGTAATGGTTATTCTAAATCATATTAAATAGAATATAATTACGCCCACCCAATCAAGAATATTTAAAAGATCGGCAAAATATCATATAATAATCATATTGATAATTTATAATGATCAATTAGAGAGAATGTTTTTGTGCCGGCTCGATGAAATATCGCCTATAATAAATAAGATTATTTGAGCATGATACTATTTAATTGTATTTCTAGTCGTCGGATCTTGATATTTTTTGAGTAAATATCGTCGATAATAATCATAAATCGTGGGGTGGGATCTTGAGAAAATACGAGATAATTCAATTAGATTATAATTGTCTCGGATATTATTTCTTAGAAATTATTTCGGAGCATGATTTTCTTGTATATTTTACTAGATTTATTAGATTAAATCCGTATTTTCAAATTTTTCGCCTTCTAGATCTATCTTTATAGATTTATCTTTCTAGATCCTTCTTTTCAGATCTATTCTTGCAGATTGATCTTTCTAGACCTCTCCCTCCAGACCTATCTTTAAAGACCTATCATTTTAAATCTATTTTTATAGGTCTCCTATCTTTCCACACCTATCTTTGCAAACCTATCTTTCTAAACCTAATTTTTCAAATCTATCGTTTCAGACCTATCTTTCCAAATCTATCTTTGCAAACTTATCTTTCTATATCTATCTTTGCAGGCCTATCTTTCTAAGCCTATCTTTCCAAATCTATCTTTCTAAATCTATCTTATCAGATCTATCTTTCTAGACCTATCTTTAGATTTCCAGATTTATCTTTCTAGATCTATCTTTTCAATTCTATCTTTCCAGACCTATTTTTCTAGATCTGAATCACGAATCAAATACGACCCAGATACGAGCCACGATTCAGATAAATAAGAGATGATCTCGAATGCACGCCAAATGCGAACCCAGAAATGAACAAATACGAACCCTATACACTAACTAGACACGAACCAGACACGAACACGACACCACTCTACTACAGAATCAGACACAAACCAAACCCGACCGAATACGAACCAGACGCGAACCAAACACGAACTAAACACGAATCCACACCCGAACCAAACAAGAACCAAACACGAACCAGACGCTTACCAGACAAGAACCAGACACGAGCCAGACACGAACCAAACACGAACCAGACACGAACCAAACACGAACCACGAACCAGACACGAACTGGACAAGAACCGGACACGAACCCAATCGCGTACGAGACGCGAAGCCGGACACGAACCGGACACGAAGCGGACCGGAACCAGACACGAACCGGACACGCGAACCGGAGACGAACCGGACACGAACCAGACACGAACCGGACACGAACCAAACACGAGCCGGACACGAACCGGACACGAACCAGACATGAACCGGACACGAACCAGGCACGAACCCAGACGTGTACTAAACGCCAATCCTGATACGAACCAGACACGAACCGGACGCGAACCAAACACGAACCCAGACGCGTACCACACGCGAACCCGGACACGAACCAGACACGACCGGACACGAACCCGGACACGAACCGGACCGGAACCGGACACTAACCCTGACATGCGACTGATACTTGCTTTCATTCAGCAAGCACAACACTGGAGAGTCCGCCGAATGTACCCCTAAAGCTATTAAAATTTGGAAGATTTTAATACCGCGAGATTTCTAAAGCTACCAAAATCTTCGGCATTTTATTATCGGGAGAGAGAAGCGCTCGCGACACTAAAAACTTCCAGGATTATAGCCACGCGAGACAACCCTGCAAGAGGCTTTCACGAAGAAACGCGGAAAAGGACCAAGTTGCAGGGGGGCAGGGGTGCGCACAGAATCACGGACGCAACCAGCACGACACCGTTTTATGAGAGATTTACATGCTTATAAATATTTCATCTAGCGATCAAAACCCTGTGAAAAAAGGAAAGTCAAATATATTTGTGTATACATATTCTAAATAATATAGAAATATATCATTTTTCCCGTATTGGAAAAATCAGTGTAATGGAAAAATAAACCCAATAAGCTCATATATCCAGAAATCCCATAAATTTATATATCTTTTATTTGTCGAAAGTATAGAAAGTATTGCACATACTAAAGAATGCGAGAAATCCCATTGAATAGTCTCAACCCCCTATTCCGTTCGAATAAGGGTAACATATAAATCAGAAAACCAACTAGTATCACCAACTCATCTGGATTCATTTCCTCTTGAAAGTATGTAGCACTTTCCTTCGATTCGGTCTGATCTTAGGTTTCGGAGTATTCTATACATCCTGAAATTTTGGATTTGATGAACATGCACGGACATAATATCATGACCTATTATGTCTTGCGCGACCTCGCTTCATCAATTCCTGCAGCCCTCGTGTCTCGTTATCTGAGACTCATCGTAATTTGTGATCCATCTGATGACCTGTCATATGTCAAGAACACTGATGAAAGCATGTCTTTTGCTCAAATCTGTTTAAAGAAATATTAGTAGCAATGAAGGTTTGTAAGTTGGGAGAATTTGAAGATTGATTGCATCGAAAGATTGAGTTCGAAATCATGTTGACGTCCTCAATTTAGGGCCAGGGCCCGGTAACGCCAACATACACACGCCGATGCCCGTAACAAACAGTACCCCCTGTGATGTGTGATCTCACAACATACCCACGCCGATGCACGTAACAAATCGTACCCGCTGTGATGTGTGATTTCACAACACACACACGCCGATGCCAGTAACAACTCGTACCCCTTAAGATGTGTGATCTCACAACATACACACGCCCATGCTAGTAACAAATCGTACCCCCTGTGATCTGTGATCTCACAACATACACACGCCGATGCCAGTAACAAACCGTAACCCCCTGTGATGTGTGATTTCACAACACACACACGCCGATGCTAGTAACAAACCGTACCCCCTGTGATGTGTGATCTCACAACATACCCACGCCGATGCACGTAACAAATCGTACCCGCTGTGATGTGTGATCTCTCAACATTTATATTCCGATGATAGTAACAAATCGTACACCCTGTGATGTAAGATCTCACAACATACACACGCCGATGCCAGTAACAAATCGTACCCCCGGTGATGTGTGATCTCACGACATACACACGCCGATGCTAGTAACAAATCGTACACCCTGCGATGTGTGACCTCACAACATACACACGCCGATGTCCGTAACAAATCGTACCCCCTGTGATGTGTGATCTCACAACATACACACGCCGATGCTAGTAACAAATCGTACCCCCTGTGATGGGTGATCTCACAACATACACACGCCGATGCGCGTAACAAATCGTACGCCCTGTGATATGTGATCTTACAACATACATACGCCGATGCCCGCAACAAATCGTACCCACACGCCGATGCCCGTAACAAATCGTACCCCCTGTGATGTGTGATATCACAACATACACACCCCGATGCCAGTAACAAATCGTACCCCCTGTGATGTGTGATCTCACAACATACACACGCCGATGCCCGCAACAAATCGTACCCCCTGTGATGTGTGATCTCACAACATACACACGCCGATGCCCGTAACNAACAAATCGTACCCCCTGTGATGTGTGATCTCACAACATACACACGCCGATGCCCGTAACAAACCGTATCCCCTGTGATGTGTGATCTCACAACATACACACGCCGGGCCGATGCCCGTAACAAATCGTACCCCCTGTGATGTGTGATCCCACAACATACACACGCCGATGCCCGTAACAAATCGTACCCCCTGTGATGGGTGATCTCACAACATACACCCGCCGATGCCCGTAACAAATCGTACCCTCTGTGATGCGTGATTTCACAACATTTACACGCCGATACCCGTAACAAATCGTACCCCCTGTGATGTGTCACCTCACAACATACACACGCCGATACCCGTCAACTATTATAACAACAATTCATCATAATATATTCCTCTTCTATCATCGTTATAATATTTGTTCATATTATAGCTCTTCTTCTTTTTCGAATGACGCATTCTTATCCTTGACATAATTTTCAACCTTTACTTTTTCTATCACTACTCGTTCGAAGCGCCCCTCCGTACACGAAGCACGTATCATAATATATTTTTCCTTTATCCTAAGAAAGCATCTTAAGATAGAAATCTTCTGTTATTTAGAATTACATATTTTCAAACAATTAACTATATTTCCTTTTTGTAGCCGGTGTGATTCTTGACTATATAAATCTTTTCTTTAAGATGTGTGAACTCACATCATACATACGCCGATGCCCGTAACAAATCGTACCCCCTGTGATGTGTGATCTCACGACATACACACAGCGATGCCCGTAATAAATCGTACACGCTGTGAGGTGTGCTCTCACAACACACACGCGCCGATGCCAGTAACAAATCGTACCCCCTGTGATGTGTGACCTCATAACATACACACGCCGATGCCAGTAACAATTCGTACACCCTGTGATGTGCGATCTCATAACATACACACGCCGATGGCCGTAACAAATCGTACCCCCTGTGACGTGTGAAATCACAACATACACACCCCGATGCCAGTAACAAATCGTACCCCCTGTGATGTGTGATCTCACAACATACACACGCCGATGCCCGTAACAAATCGTACCCCCTGTGATGTGTGATCTCACAACATACACACGCCGATGCCCGTAACAAATCGTACCCCCTGTGATGTGTGATCTCACAACATACACACGCCGATGCCCGTAACAAATCGTACCCGCTGTGATGTGCGATCTCAACACACGCCGATGCCGGTAACAAATCGTACCCCCTGTGATGAGCGATCTCACAACATACACACGCCCATGCCAGCAACAAATCATACCCCCTGTGATTTGTGATCTCACAGCATACACACGCTGATGCCCGCAACAAATCGTACCCCCTGTGAAATGTGATCTCACAACATACACACCCCGATGCCAGTAACAAATCGTACACCCTGTGATGCGTGATCTCACAACATACACACGCCGATGGCCGTAACAAATCGTACCCCCTGTGATGTGTGATCTCACAACATACACACCCCGATGCCAGTAACAAATCGTACCCCCTGTGATGTGTGATCTCACAACATACACACACCGATGCCCGTAACAAATCGTACCCCCTATGATGTGTGATCTCACAACATACACACGCCGATGCCCGTAACAAATCGTACCCCCTGTGATGTGTGATCTCAACACACGGCGATGCCAGTAACAAATCGTACCCCCTGTGATGTGCGATCTCATAACATACACACGCCCATGCCAGCAATAAATCGTACCCCCTGTGATTTGTGATCTCACAACATACACACGCTGATGCCCGCATTAAATCGTACCCCCTGTGAAATATGATCTCACAGCGTACACTCACCGATGCCAGTAACAAATCGTACACCCTGTGATGCGTGATCTCACAACATCCACACGCTGATGCCCATAACAAATTGTACCCCCTGTGATGTGTGATCTCACAACATACACACGCCGATGCTAGTACCAAACCATACCCCCCGTGATGTGTGATCTCACAACATACACACGTCGATGCCCGTAACAAATCGTACCCCCTGTGATATGTGATCTCAAAACACGCCGATGCCAGTAAAAAATCGAACCCCTCTGATGTGTTGTGATTTCACAGCATTCACATGCCCATGCCAGAATCAAAACGTACCCTTACAACATACACACGCCGATGCCCGTAACAAATGGTATCCCCTGTGATATGTGATCTCTCAACATACATACGCCGATGCCCGTATCAAATCGTTCCCCCTGTGATGTGTGATCTCACAACATACACACGCCGATGCCCGTAACAAATCGGCGATGTGTGATCACACAACATACATATGCCGATGCCAGTAACAAATCGTACCCCCTGTGATGCGTGATCTCACAACATTTTCACGCCGATGCCCGTAACAAATCGTACCCCCTGTGATGTGCGATCTCATAACATATACACGCCGATGGCCGTAACAAATCGTACCCCCTGTGATGTGAGATCTCACAACATACACAGGCCGATGCCTGCAAAACAATTCGTACACCCTGTGATGTGTGATCTCACAACATGCACACGCCGATGCCCGGAAATCAATCGTACCCCCTATGATGTGTGATCTCACAACATACACAAGCCGATGCCCGTAACAAATCGCACCCCCTGTGACAACAAATCGTACCCCCTGTGATGTGTGATCTCACAACATACACAGGCCGATGCCTGCAAAACAATTCGTTCCGCCTGTGATATGTGATCTCACAACATACACACGCCTGTGCCCGTAACAAACCGTACCCCCTGTGATATGTGATCTCACAGCATACTTACGCCGATGCCAGTAACAAATCGTACACCCTGTGATGTATGTTCTCACAACATACACACACCGATGCCAGTAACAAATCGTACCCCCTGTGATGTGTGATCTCACAACATACACACGCCGATGCCCGTAACAAACCGTACCCGATGTGATGTGTGATCTCACAACATACACACGTCGATGCCCGTAACAAATCGTACCCCCTGTGATGTGTGATCTCACAACATACACACGCCGATGCCCGCAACAAATCGTACCCCCTGTGATATGTGATCTCACAACATTCACACGCCGATGCCCGTAAGAAATCGTACCCCCTTTGCCCGTAAGAAACCGTGCCCCCTGTGATGTGTGATCTCATAACATACACACACCCATGCCAGTAACAAATCGTACCCCCTGCGATGTGTGATCTCCCAACATACACACGCCGATGCCCGTAACAAATCGTACCCCCTGTGATGTGTGATCTCACAACATACACACGCCGATCTCACAACACACGGTGATGTGTGATCTCACAACAGTCACATGCCGATGACCGTAACAAATCGTACCTCTTGTGATGTGTGATCTCCCAACATACACACGTCGATGCCCGTAACAAGTCGTACCCCCTGTGATGTGTGATCTCACAACATACACACGCCGATGCCAGTAACAAATCGTACACCCTGTGATGTGTGATCTCACAACACACACGCGCCGATGCCAGTAACAAATCGTACCCCCTGTGATGTGTGATCTCATAACATACACACGCCGATGCCAGTAACAAATCGTACACCCTGTGATGTGTGATCTCAAAACACACGCCGATGCCCGTAACAAATCGTACCCCCTGTGATGTGTGATCTGACAACATGCACACGCCGATGCCCGTAACAAATCGTACCCCCTGTGATGTGTGATCTCACAACATACACGCCGATGTCCGTAACAAATCGTACCCCGTGTGATGTGTGATCTCACAACATACACACGCCGATGCCCGTAACAAATCGTACCCCCTATGATGTGTGATCTCACAACATGCACACGCCTGTGCCCGTAACAAATCGTACCCCCTGTGATGTGTGATCTCACAAGCCGACGCCTACAACACATCGTACCCCCTGTGATGTCTGATCTCGCAACATACACACGCAGATGCCCGTAACAAATCGTACCCCCTGTGTTGTGTGATCTCACAACATACACACACCGATGCCCATAACAAATCGTACCCCCTGTGATGTATGATCTCACAACATACACACGCCGATGCCCGCAACAAATCGTACCCCTTGTGATGTGTGATCTCACAACATACACACACCGATGCCCGTAACAAATCGTACCCCCTGTGATGTATGATCTCACAACATACACACGCCGATGCCCGTAACAAATCGTACCCCCTGTGATGTGTGATCTCACAACATACACACACTGATGCCGGCAACAAATCGTACCCCCTGTGATGTGTGATCTCACAACATTCACACGCCGATGCCCGTAACAAATCGTACCCCCTGTGATCTGTGATTTCACAACATACACACGCCGATGCCCGTAACACCCCGTACCCCCTGTGATGTGTGATCTCACAACAGCACACGTCGATGCCAGTAACAAATCGTACCCCCTGTGATGTTTGATCTCACAACATGCACACGCCGATGCCCGTAACAAATCGTACCCCTTGTGATGTGTGATCTCACAACATATACACGCCGATACTAGTAACAAATCGTACCCCCTGTGATGTGAGATCTCACAACATACACACGCCGATGTCCGTAACAAATCGTACCCCCTGTGATGTGTGATCTCCCGACATACACACGCCGATGCCCGTAACAAATCGTACCCCCTGTGATGTGTGATCTCACAACATACACACACCGATCTCACAACACACGGTGATGTGTGATCTCACAACATTCACATGCCGTCGCCCGTAATAAATCGTACCTCTTGTGATGTGTGATCTCACGACATACACACGCCGATGCCCGTAACAAATCGTACCCCCTGCGATGCGTCATCTCACAACATACACTCGCCGATGCCCGTAGCAAATCGTATCCCCTGTGATGTGTGATCTCACAACATACACACACCGATGCCCGTAACAAATCGTACCCCCTGTGATGTGTGATCTCACAACATGCACACGCCGTTGCCCGTAACAAATCGTACCCCCTGTGATCTGTGATCTCACATTATACACACGCCGATGCCCGTAACACCCGTACCCCCTGTGATGTGTGATCTCACAACAGCACACGTCGATGCCAGAAACAAATCGTACCCCCTGTGATGTTTGATCTCACAACATGCACACGCCGATGCCCGTAACAAATCGTACCCCTTGTGATGTGTGATCTCACAACATATACACGCCGATGCTAGTAACAAATCGTACCCCCTGTGATCTGTGATCTCACATTATACACACGCCGATGCCCGTAACAAATCGTACCCCCTGTGATGTGTGATCTCGCAACATATACACGCCGATGCCTGCAACAAATCGTACGCCCTGTGATGTGTGATCTCACGACATACACACGCCGATGCCCGTAACAANACAAATCGTACCCCCTGTGATGTGTGATCTCGCAACATATACACGCCGATGCCTGCAACAAATCGTACGCCCTGTGATGTGTGATCTCACGACATACACACGCCGATGCCCGTAACAAAACGTACCCACTGTGATGCGTGATCTCTTAACATACACACGCCGATGCCCGTAACAAATCGTACCCCCTGTGATATGTGATCTCACAACAGCACACGTCGATGCCAGTAACAAATCGTACCCCCTGTGATGTGTGATCTCACAACATGCACACGCCGATGCCCGTAACAAATCGTACCCCTTGTGATGTGTGATCTCACAACATATACACGCCGATGCTAGTAACAAATCGTACCCCCTGTGATGTGTGATCTCACAACATACACACGCCGATATCCGTAACAAATCGTACCCCCTGTGATGTGTGATCTCCCAACATACACACGCCGATGCCCGTAACAAATCGTACCCCCTGTGATGTGTGACCTCACAACATACACACGCCGATCTCACAACACACGGTGATGTGTGATCTCACAACATTCACATGCCGATGCCCGTAACAAATCGTACCTCTTGTGATGTGTGATCTCACGACATACACACGCCGATGCCCGTAGCAAATCGTACCCCCTGCGATGCGTCATCTCACAACATACACACGCCGATTCCGGTAGCAAATCGTATCCCCTGTGATGTGTGATCTCACAACACACACACGCCGATGCCCGTAACAAACCGTACCCCCTGCGATGTGTGATCTCACGACATACACACGCCGATGCCCGTAACAAATCGTACCCACTGTGATGCGTGATCTCAAAACACACGCCGATGCCAGTAACAAATCGTACCCCCTGTGATGTGTGATCTCACATCATACATACGCCGATGCCCGTAACAAATCGTACCCCCTGTGATGTGTGATCTCACAACATACATACGCCGATTCCGATGACAAATCGTACCCCCTATGATGTGTGATCTCACAACATGCACAGGCCGATGCCCGTAACAAATCGTAACCGCCTGTGATGTGTGATCTCACAACATACACACGCTGATGCCCGTAACAAACCGTACCCGCTGTGATGTGTGAATCACCGGGGGTACGATTTGTTACGGGCATCGGCGCGTGTATGTTGTGAGATCACATATCCCAGGGGGTTCGATTTGTTACAGGCATCGGCGTGTGTATGTTGTCAGATCACACATCACGGTGTGTACGATTTGTTACGGGCATCGGTGTGTGTATGTTGGGAGATCACACATCACAGGGGGTACGATTTGTTACGGGCATCGGCATATCAATGCTGTGAGATCGCACATCACACGGGGTACGATTCGTTTCTGGCATCGGCGTGCGTATGTTGTGAGACCACATATCTCACAGGGTACGATTTGTTACGGGCATCGGCGTGTGTATGTTGTGAGATCGCTCATCACAGGGGGTACGATTTGTTATTGGCATCGGCGTGTGTATGTTGTGAGAGCACACATCACAGGGGGTACGATTTGTTTCTGGCATCGGCCTGTGTATGTTGTGAGATCACACATCACAGGGGGTACGGTTGTGACGGGCATCCGCGTGTGTATGTTGTGAGATCATACATCACAAGGGGTACGATTTGTTACAGGCATCGGCGTGTGTATGTTGTGAGATCACACATCACACGGGGTACGCTTTGTTACGGGCATCGGCGTGTGAATGTTGTGAGATCACACATCACAGGGGGTACGATTTGTTACGGGCATCGGCTTGTGTATGTTGTGAGATCACAAATCACTGGGGGTACGATTTGTTACGGGCATCGAAGTGTGAATGTTGTGAGGTCACACATCACAGGGAGTACGACTTGTAATTGGCATTGGCGTGTTGTTAGATCACACATCACAGGGGGTACGATTTGTTACTGGCATCGCCTGTGTATGTTGTGAGATCACATATCACAGGGGGTACGATTTGTTACGGGCATCGGCGTGTGTATGTTAAGAGATCACGCATCACAGTGGGTACGATTTGTTACGGGCATCGGCGTGTGTATGTCGTGAGATCACACATCACAGGGCGTACGATTTGTTGCAGGCATCGGCGTGTATATGTTGCGAGATCACACATCACAGGGGGTACGATTTGTNTTGTTACGGGCATCGGCGTGTGTATGTCGTGAGATCACACATCACAGGGCGTACGATTTGTTGCAGGCATCGGCGTGTATATGTTGCGAGATCACACATCACAGGGGGTACGATTTGTTGCGGGCCTCGGCCTGTGTATGTTATGAGGTCTTACATCACAGGCGGTACGAATTGTTTTGCAGGCATCAGCCTGTGTATGTTGTGAGATCACACGTCACAGGGGGTACGATTTGTTACGGCCATCGGCGTGTGTATGTTGTGAGATCATACATCACAGGGGCTACGTTTTGATACGGGCATCGGCGTGTGTATGTTGTGAGATCACACATCACAGTGGGTACGATTTGTTACGGGCATCGGCGCGTGTATGTTGTGAGATACACAACACAGGGGGTACGATTTGTTACGGGCATTGACGTGAGTATATTGTGAGATCACACATCTCAGGGGGTACGATTTGTTACGGGCATCGGCATGTGTATGTTGTGAGGTCACACATCACAGGGGGTACGATTTCTTACGGTCAGTCACAAATCGTAACCCCCTGTGATGTAAGATCTCACAACATACACACGCCGATGCCCGTAACAAACCGTACCCGCTGTGATGCGTGATCTCACAACATACACGCTCCGATACCCGCAACAAATCGTACCCTGGGTGATGTGTGATCTCACAACATATACACGCCGATGCCCGTAAAAAAACGTACCCTCTGTGATGCGTGATCTCACAACATACACACGCCGATGCCAGTAACAAATCGTACCCCCTGTGATGTGTGATCTCACAACATACACACCCCGATGCCCGTAACAGATCGTACCCCCTGTGATGTGTGATCTCACAACATGCACAGGCCAATGCTCACAACAAATCGTACCCCCTGTGATGTGTGATCTCACAACATACACGCGCCGATGCCCGTTATCAAATCGTACCCCCTGTGATGTGTGATCTCACAACATACACTTGCCGATGCCCGTAACAAATCGTACCCCCTGTGTTGTGTGATCTCACAACATACACACGCCGATGCCCGTCACAAATCGTACCCCGTGTGATGTGTGATCTCACAACATACACACGCCGATGCCCGTAACAAATCGTACCCCCTGTGATGTGTGATCTCACAACATACACACGCCGATGCCCGTAACAAATCGTACCCCCTGTGATGTGTGATCTCACAACATACACACGCCGATGCCCGTAACAAATCGAACCCCCTGTGATTTGTGATCTCACATTATACACACGCCGATGCCCGTAACAAATCGTACCCCCTGTGATGTATGATCTCACAACATACACACACCGATGCCAGTAACAAATCGTACCCCCTGTGATGCGTGATCTCAACACACGCCGATGCCCGTAACAAATCGTACCCATTGTAATGTGTGATCTCACAACAGACAGACGCCGATGCCCGTAACAAATCGTACCCCCTGTGATATGTGATCTCACAAAACACACACGCCGATGCCTGTAAAAAAACGAACCCCCTGTGATGTGTGATCTCACAACATACACACGCAGATGCCCGTAACAAATCGTACCCCCTGTGATGTGTGATCTCTCAACATACACACGCCGATGCCCGTAACAAATCGTACCCCCTGTGAGGTGTGATCTCACAACAGATACACGCCGATGCCAGTAACAAATCGTACCCCCTGTGATTTATGATCTCACAACATACACACGCCGATGCCCGTAACAAATCGTACCCCCTGTGATGTGTGATCTCACACCATACACACGCCGATGCCCGTAACAAATCGTACCCCTGTGATGTGTGATCTCTCAACATACATAACAATTCGTACCCACTGTGATGATGTGTGGTTTCACAACATACACACTCCGATAACAGCATCAAATCGTCCCCCCTGTGATGTGTGATCTCACAACATACACACGCCGATGCCAGTAACAAATCGTACCCCCTGTGATGTGTGATCTCACAACATCCACACGCCGATGCCCGTAACAGATCGTACCCCCTGTGATGTGTGATCTCACAACATGCACAGGCCGATGCTCATAACAAATCGTACCCCCTGTGATGTGTGATCTCACAACATACACACGCCGATGCCCGTTATCAAATCGTACCCCCTGTGATGTGTGATCTCACAACATACACTTGCCGATGCCCGTAACAAATCGTACCCATTGTGATGTGTGATATCACAACATACACACCCCGATGCCAGTAACAAATCGTACCCCCTGTGATGTGTGATCTCACAACATACACACCCCGATGCCAGTAACAAATCGTACCCCCTGTGATGTGTGCTCTCACAACATACACACGCCGATGCCCGTAACACCCCGTACCCCCTGTGATGTGTGATCTCACAACATACACATGCCGATGGCCGTGACAAAACGTACCCACTGTGATTTGTGATCTCGCAACATACACACGCCGATGCCCTGTGATGTTTGATCGCACAACATACATACGCCGATGCCAGTAACAAATCGTACCCCCTGTGATTTGTGATCTCACAACATACACAGGCCGATACCAGTACAACATCGTGCCCCTTGTGACGTGCGATCTCACAACATACACACGCCGATGCCCGTAACCAATCGTACCCGTGGTGATGTGTACATTCACACTCCCATGCCAGTAATAAATCGTACCCCGTGTGATGTGTGGTTTCACAACATACACTCGCCGATGCCCGTAACAAATCGTACCCCCAGTGATGACGTGTGGTTTCCCATTCCGATGCCAGCATCAAATCGCAACCCCTGTGATATGTGATCTCACAACATACACACGCAAATGCCAGTAACAAATCGTACCCCCTGTGAGGGATCTCACAAAATACACCGCCGATGCCCGTAGCAAATCGTACGCCCTGTGATGTGTGATCTCACAACATACACACGCCGATGCCCGTAACAAATCGTACCCCCTATGATGTGCGATCTCACATCATAGACACGCCGATGCCCGTAACAAATCGTACCCCTGGCACGTGTGATCTCACAACATACACATGCCGATGCCCGTAACAAATCGTACCCCCTGTGATGTGTGATCTCACAACATACACACGCCAATGCCAGTAACAAATCGTACCCACATGCCGATGGCCGTAGCAAATCGTACCCCCTGTGATGTGTGATATGACAACATACACACGCCGATGCCCTTCACAAAAACACACTCCGATGCCAGCATCAAATCGTTCCCCTGTGAGTGATCTCACAACATACACATTGACGTGTAATCTCACAACATACACTCGCCGATCCCGTAACAAATCGTACCCCCTGTGATGTGTGATCTCACAACATACACATGCCGATGCCCGTAGCAAAATGTACCCACTGTGATGTGTGATCTCGCAACATACACACGCCGATGCCCTTCAGAAACCCCTTGTGCAATACCAGTAAAAAATCGTGCCCCCTGTGATGTGTGATCACACATCATACACACGCCGCACATGCCGATGCCAGCAACAAATCGTACCTCTTGTAATGTGTTATCTCACAACATACACACACCGATGCCCGTAACAAATCGTGCCCTTTGTGATGGATGATCTCACAACATGAACACGCCGATGCCCGTAATAACTCGTACCCCTTGGCGTGTGTGATCTCACAACATACACATGCCAACGCACGTAATAAATCGTTTTCGCTGTGATGTGTGATGTTAAAAAAATCGTACCCCCTGGCATGTGTGATCTCACAACGTACACACGACGATGCCCGTAACAAATCATACCCGCTGTGATCTCACAACATCCACACGCCGATGCCCACAACAAATCGTACCCACACGCCGATGCCCGGAGCAAATCCTACCCCCAGTGATTTGTGATTTCACAACATACACACGCCCGTGCCCGTAACATATCGTACTCCGTGTGATCTCGCAACATACACACGGTCGCAAACCGAACCTCCTGTGATGTGGACCTGTAACAAACCAAAAACCCTGTCTGATATGTGATCTTCCAAATACACACGCCGATGCCCGTGTGCTGAGTGTTTCACAACATACACACCCCGGTGCCGCGAACACATCGTACTCCCTGTGTATTGAAATCTTACAACATACACGCGCCAATGCCGGTAACAATTCGTACCCCCTGTCATGTGTGATCTCACAACATACACGCGCGGATTCCCGTAACAAATCGTTCCCCCTGTGTTGTGTGATCTCACAACAAACATACGCCGATGCCAGTAAAAATCGTCCCCTTTGTGATGTGTGATGACACACCCTGTGACGCGTGAACTCACAACATACACCGCCGATGCCCCCTTGTGACTTGATTTCACAACATACACATGCCGATGCCTTTTGTGAGGGAGAAAAATGACACGGGAAGGAAGGCAACAGGGGAAAAAAACAAGAAAAGAAAAGGAGAGGGAGAGTAACAGAGAAGAGAAAGAAAAAAGAAGCGTAGCCAAGTTATCAGAGAGGAACCACCTCAGCTGGTCCCACCATGCCAAAACAACATGCAAAAAAAAAAACCATGCCGTGAAAAAAAAAAGCGAACGAAAAAAAAAAAACATCTTTATTTGGCAGGAATGTCTTGGCGGCTTTCAAGGACCCCTGAACTTAAGCCCAACCAGAGAGGGACTGATTGAATCATACAACATCGTACAAGATACGATCATACGAAATATCATACGATGTTCTTGCAGAGATGGAATATAAATCAATTTCGAACAGAACAAACAGCAAGTTCCTATCATGAGAATGAAAATTGAATTTCATAAGATAATCTTACACGAATACTCTCGCCACCATTATTATCGATAACATTTCGAGAAATAAAACATAAAATTTTTTTGTCCATGTATATTCAACATGCGTGTTATATAGAAAGAAAAGTAAAGTCGAAATTTCGAGAAAAAGAATGACAATAACTCATTATCTCGTGCATAATATCTTCACGTTGCCAGGTACTCCAGTGTCTTGTTGTTGTTGTCTCTCTCCTTCTTTCTTTTTCTTTCTCTCTCTACAGTCCAAATACACAGGCTTGCGTGTTGCTCACCTTGTGATTTGTGATTTACAGAATGCAGGAAGTTTCAGTCTGATTGCTTGGAACGAAGACGTGTTCAACGCACCCCAGATTGACATACCGAGAGTGTTGATTTTCCAAACCACTCCAGTACCGAAAATGGCTGCCGCACTGTCGCTGTAAATGTGCAGCCCTGAGTTCCTCAATTCTCAGATTCAGGTGGGAGTGCCCACCTAGGCAGCACTTTTGGCCGCCCGCTAGATTCAGAGTAGGCAGCAACCTCGTGCGCTTTTGCCATGGCTCGTTAAAACGGCAGCGGTCAAAAGTCCAAAAGGGGTTTCCTGGGAGGCTCTCTGCAACCGCGAGGACTCGAGGGTGGAACCAGGCAAGGGCGGAGTCACACCGAAATTCCAGAGGAAAAAAAGAAATCGGCGACGAAAGAAGCAAGAGCGTTGTCTTTGGCAACCTTCTGAGCGTCTGAGGCACTGAGGCACCGAGACATTCAAGGCCGCACGGGTGCGATCTGCTCCGAACTCGAGGCATCGAAGCTGCTCAGAAAGTGGCCCAGGGGGGCGAAAAGCCAACACCTAGGAAAGCTCCGCAACGAGTAGCCTCGAGGAGCGCCTGCTGGAGTTCAAGCTGCGATAAGTCCGGACTGGAGAGTCAAGCCCAATCGAAGGTCAGAGCAGGCACTTGCGGAGTGCGCACCACAGCTTTGGCGACTCCACGGGCCCCGCTGAACAAGCACAAGTATACTGGCACGTCAGGCCTTTGGTCGGCCGGCACCGGGCCACACAAACAGCCCTGCAGCACAACTGGCGAAGAAGGCACGGGCTGTTAACGGCAGAGCCTGGGCAGTAGGGTGGCTTACGGGGTATTCAGGCCCGGATCTACAGGTTTCCTCGAAGCGGTCTTCACTGTGGCACTTGGAGAAAACTCGACGGGCACGGGCAGGATTAGCAGCAGGAACTTCAGGCCTAGATCCAAAAGTTTCCTCGAAGCGGTCTTCACTGTGGCACTGGAGAAAACTCGACGGGCACCGGTTGCACCGGCAGGAGGCAAACGGGCCTAATGGATTCTGTCCTTGCACGCCATGCTTTTGGCTTTTGTTGCGAAGCATCTTGGCGTTAAGGGAATGGTCCGCTTCCGCCGTGCGTGCTGCCGAAGCGCCGTGACGGTTTCGTCCCCAATCCAAGGCGTGCGTTTACGAAACGGGTGACATTAAATGTGTCAACCTTGGTTGAATTTATACAAGTTTTCCGTTCTTGTTGAAAAAACTTGCCTGCACTTGTTCGGGCTTGCTGCTGATTTCGTGGTGAAGCTGCACGGTGTGGTCAAGGTGGTTCAGACAGACCTTGTTATGGCAGCAAACATATCCCAGACAAAGAAGCACAAGGTCCAGAATAGGGCGACCACACCGCCTGTGCCAAATGCAAGGAAGTTCTGGATTGGATGATTCAACGTTGGTTTCGCGGATTCGCGGATACGCTGAAAAACGCACTTCGTTCAAAGGCCACCGGGAGCACACCGCCCGCAGGACGTTGAGTCCACGGACGCCACCGTCAATACAGACCACAGCCCCAGTTGTGGAGTNGATTCGCGGATACGCTGAAAAACGCACTTCGTTCAAAGGCCACCGGGAGCACACCGCCCGCAGGACGTTGAGTCCACGGACGCCACCGTCAATACAGACCACAGCCCCAGTTGTGGAGTAGCTTTCTGTTGGGACGAGTATTGCACCAAAATGGTCGGACAAATGAATGCGTACGGGACTTTAATGTAACCAGTTATCAGGGACAATCTGGAGGACGAGTAGCTGAGCAGCTCGGTGCAATGCAGGTGGAAATGCCCCCATGGGACGTGTGTCCACACAGCTCTCCCAAGCCGTTTCTTCCGCAGCCGGCGCGGCCCCGGAGCCCCCCCCCCCGCAAAGTGGGCAAGCAAAGGCAACCCAACGTGAACGCCTGTCGATAATATTTTTTAATTTCTCTTTGGAAATGACTTTTTTGCGGGGAAATTGATCGTAATGTGTCGTGATACCGGATTTTGTTAATTCTATTCGGATAAAAAAAAGTTAATATCAAAATGCAGAGTAATAGAATTCTAGAAGAATTTTTTGTCGTAATTATGAACATTAGTAGAGCGAGGTTTTGATTTGCATGACGATTTAATCGTAAATTGTAGCGGTTCTCGATTTTTTTTGAAATTTAGCTGTTTTAGGCGAATCTTGCATTGTTTCTTTCTCGTGGTTATCTCAGGAAAATTTTTTTTTGTCTTGACAATTTGACATTTCTGTTAACGAAACACCGATACGAAAGGCACTTCGCGTATAGAAGGCACCCCGCAAAAAAAATCGTACCGTTTGTGATGTGTGACCTTACAAAATACACTCGCACATGCCCTTCAAAAATCGCTATCCCTTATATGCGCGATTTTACAACATGCACACGCAGTTGCGAAGCATCTTGGCGTTTAGGGAATGGTCCGCTTCCGCCGTGCGTGCCGCCGAAGCGCCGTGAGGGTTTCGTTCCCAANTTATATGCGCGATTTTACAACATGCACACGCAGTTGCGAAGCATCTTGGCGTTTAGGGAATGGTCCGCTTCCGCCGTGCGTGCCGCCGAAGCGCCGTGAGGGTTTCGTTCCCAATCCAAGGCATGCGTTTACGAAACGGGTGAACATTAAATGTGTCAACCTTGGTTGAATTTCTACAAGTTTTGCGTTCTTGTTGAAAGATCTTGCCTGCACTTGTTCGAGCGTGATGCTGATTTCGTGGTGAAGCTGCACGGTGTGGTCAAGGTGGTTCAGACAGGCCTTGTTATGGCAGCAAACATATCCCAGACAAAGGAAGCACAAGGTCCAGAATAGGGAGACCACACCGCCTGTGCCAAATGCAAGGAAGTTCTGGATTGGATGATTCAACGTTAGTTTCGCAGATTCGCGGATACGCTGAAAAACGCACTTCGTTCAAAGGCCACCGGGAGCACACCGCCCGCAGGACGTTGAGTCCACGGACGCCACCGTCAATACAGACCACAGCCCCAGTTGTGGAGT
>BGNK01002103.1:1601-29625 GCA_003297005.1 Symbiodinium sp. clade A Y106 | reverse complement strand
GAAATCCTTTAATTCGTAAACTCTTCGGAAATGACTTTTTGAGTGGAAATTGATCGTAATGTGTCGTGATACCGGATTTTGTTAATTCTATTCGGATAAATATTGTTAATATCAAACTGCATAGTAGTAGAATTCTAGAAGAATTTTTTGTGGCAATGATGAAGATTAATAAAGCGAGTTTTTGATTTGTAGTCCGATTTAAGCGTAAATTGTAGCGGCTCTCGATCTTTTGGAAATTTAGCTGTTTTAGGCGAATCTTGCATTTGTTCTGTCTCGTGGTTATCTCAGGAGAATACTGTTAACGAAGCACCGATACGAAAGGCACCTTGCGTATAGAAGGCACCCCGCAAAAAAAATCGTATCGTGAACATTAGTAGAGCGAGTTTTGATTTGTATGAGGATTTAATCGTAAATTGTAGCGGCTCTCGATTTTTTTGGAAATTTAGCTGTTTTAGGCGCATCTTGCATTTGTTCTTTCCCGTGGTTATCTCAGGAAAATATTTCTTTTTGTCTTGACAATTTGACATTTCTGTTAACGAAACACCGATACGAAAGGCACTTCGCGTATAGAAGGCACCCCGCAAAAAAAAATCGTACCGTTTGTGATGTGTGATCTTACAAAANTGACAATTTGACATTTCTGTTAACGAAACACCGATACGAAAGGCACTTCGCGTATAGAAGGCACCCCGCAAAAAAAAATCGTACCGTTTGTGATGTGTGATCTTACAAAATACACTCGCCCATGCCCTTCAGAAATCGCTTTCCCCTATATGCGCGATTTTACAACATGCACACGCAGTTGCGAAGCATCTTGGCGTTTAGGGAATGGTCCGCTTCCGCCGTGCGTGCCGCCGAAGCGCCGCGAGGGTTTCGTTCCCAATCCAAGGCGTGCGTTTACGAAACGGGTGAACATTAAATGTGTCAACCTTGGTTGAATTTCTACAAGTTTTCCGTTCTTGTTGAAAGATCTTGCCTGCACTTGTTCGAGCTTGATGCTGATTTCGTGGTGAAGCTGGACGGTGTGGTCAAGGTGGTACAGACAGTCCCTGTTATGGCAGCAAACACATCCCAGACAAAGGAAGCACAAGGTCCAGAATAGGGAGACCACACCGCCTGTGCCAAATGCCAGGAAATTCTGGATTGGATGATTCAACGTTGGTTTCGCGGATTCGCGGATACGCTGAAAAACGCATTTCGTTCAAAGGCCACCGGGAGCACACCGCCCGCAGGACGTTGAGTCCACGGACGCCACCGTCCATACAGACCATAGCCCCTCGACACAACGCCACGAGTATTGCACCAAAATGGCCGGGCAAATGAATGCGTACGGGACTTTAATGTAACCAGTTATCAGGGGCAATCTGGAGCACGAGTAGCTGAGCAGCTCGATGCGGGTGGAAATGCTCCCATGGGACGTGTGTCCACACCGCGCCAAGCCGTTTCTTCCGCAGCCGGCGCGGCGCCGGAGCTCCCCCTCCCCACCAAAGTGGGCAAGCAAGGGCAATCCCAGGTGAACGCCTGTCGATGATGTTTTTTAATTTCTCGAAAGTCTCGTAATCCCTCTGCGAAATCCTTTAATTCGTAAACTCTTCGGAAATGACTTTTTGAGTGGAAATTGATCGTAATGTGTCGTGATACCGGATTTTGTTAATTCTATTCGGATAAATATTGTTAATATCAAACTGNGAAATCCTTTAATTCGTAAACTCTTCGGAAATGACTTTTTGAGTGGAAATTGATCGTAATGTGTCGTGATACCGGATTTTGTTAATTCTATTCGGATAAATATTGTTAATATCAAACTGTATAGTAGTAGAATTCTAGAAGAATTTTTTGTCGTAATGATGAAGATTAGTAGAGCGAGTTTTTGATTTGTATTCCGATTTAAGCGTAAATTGTAGCGGCTCTCGATCTTTTGGAAATTTAGCTGTTTTAGGCGAATCTTGCATTTGTTCTGTCTCGTGGTTATCTCAGGAAAATACTGTTAACGAAACACCGATACGAAAGGCACTTCGCGTATAGAAGGCACCCCGCAAAAAAAAAATCGTATCGTTTGCGATGTGCGATCTTACAAAATACACTCGCCAATGCCCTTCAGAAATCGCTATCCCCTATGATGCGCGATCTTACAACATGCACACGCAGCTGCCGGATACGATTTTTTACCGGGCATCGGTGTATGCATGTTGTGAGGTCATATTGGGCACGATTTGTGACGGCACACATCACAAGAAGTACGATTTGTTGCTTTCATCGGTATGTGCATCACAACGGGTACGATTTGTAGAGGCATCGTCTTGTGCATGTTGTGACAACTTCATACGGGCATCGGTATGTGCATGTTGTGAGATCACTGGTGTCTCAGGGTACGATTTGATACTGGTGCTTTTGCGAAACACAGGAGGTACCATTTGATGCTAGACTAGCATCGGACTCTCACCACACATGGTACGACTTGTTACGGGCATCGGTGTGCGTATGTTGTGACATCACACGTCACAAGGGGCACGATTTTGTACTGGCATCGGCTTGTATATAACAAATCAGAATGTGCACGATTTGTTACTGGCATCGGCGTATGTATGTTGTGCGATCAAACACCACAGGGCGTACGGTTTGCTACAGGCATCGGAGTGTGTATGTTGTTCACATATCACAGGAAGTACGGATTGCGAACGGCATCGGCGTGTGTATGTTGTGAGATAACACATCTCAAGGGGGTACGATATATCGCTGGTATCGGGAAATGTATATTGTGAAATCAAATCACGATTTGTTACGGGCATCGTGGTGTGTGTGGTGTGAGATCTGAAAGGAGATCGAATTGTTACCCATTTTCGTACTTAGGCGCGCCATGGAATGGTCTAATATGATTGATTCTTGATCTATGCCTGGCTTGTATGCTGGATGTTGCAACATGGGACATGCGACACAGAAGGAGTTCTTTGGCACTGAGGCCGGAAATGGTTCTTGACGAAAATGCAGAGAATTCAAAATTGCCAGTGCCATAACATTGCAGCTTGATCTCAGAACTCAAAACCAAGTTTCGGGCTATGCGTTAATCCCCAAAGCTTTGTGGTTTTGATTGCGGTTGCTGCTTGGATTGCGGTCACACTAGGCCCAGCTGGCGCATGTTCAGAAGATAGAGAAGTTTTTCCCTCAACATGGAATGGATGAGCTGCATTTGATTTTATGGCTTAGAGTGTGAACATATCACGCAAAAACAATTTGATGGATGACAACAATAACCTCCAGACCACTCAACCTCTTATTTTTGGACTGGAAACAGGCTTTTGACTCAGTAGACCATACCGCCATGATGTCGCGCTAGAAAGATTCGGGCTGCCCCCGAACTTCATTGCTTCCCTCTACGAGAACCCCATTGGTTGCCCTTTAAGCCCCTACCTATTTATCATTGCACTAAGCGTTATATTTCAGGACCTTGACGCCAGGCTACTAGAAAAGAGCATCCCTACGAATACCTGGTCAGAAGGCAATCCGATATATGATTTGGAGTACGTAGATGCTACTCTACTACTCTCCTTGACCACACCGCAACTCCAAAATTTTCTCAGAGAACTCGAAGAGCAAACGCAATTATATCGAATGCGCCTCAATACAGAAAAAACGGAGCTTCTTAGTAGACCTAACCATACCGCTTCTTTATATTTCCATGACGGTGAACCAATTCCTACAACAACCACCGCCAAATACCTTGGCACACTTATATCTTAGCAGAAATAATATTAAGACACAGAGCCGCGCTAGCAGAAACTACTTACAAAAAACTAAGAGCGGTATGGAACAGTAACCTTAATCGCCCGAAGAAAATTAAGCTATTTCATGCCACCATAGTGCCAGTTCTTTTTTACGATTTAGATACCCTTACCCTTACCGACAAGTTTCTACACAAAGTAGATACAACTTACTACCGACTACTACGTAGATATATCGGCATCAAAGCTTCGTATTATTCGCGTATCTCAAACCTTGAGGTTTAGAAGCAATCAAGCGAACCCACACCACCTTCCAAAACCTTCAACGCAAAGCAAAAAGACTTCCTAGGAATAATACTTACAACCAAACCGATAAGACCCAATTCATAATATTGTGTTTTACTCGGCGTTCAAAGACAGAATCATATCCCAAGGTAGGCGCAGAGAGAAGAAATGCCCCTACTAGCTAGAAATTATGACTTCCAGATATTAACCGAACATATAGAACCACCACAACGCCCTATTCGGAGTTCATTTTAAGTATATCACTCTTTCAAGACTACTACGGGGAGCTCCAGAGAAGGCACCAAAGCGCGCGTATCGTTCGTGCGTACGACCATACCAACAAAATATCATCGACTCTAAGAACGTAGAAAATATTAGCGATTACAGAAATTAAAAATAATTTAGCGAATATCCTAAGATAATATGAAACCACGAGAGCTTATAAGAAAATAATTTGGAGTAGATCACAAAGAATATTATAAGTCGAGAAAAAATTATTCTAATTACACTCGCCAAACCACTTTCCCATAAACTCTACGTAGCCCACGACGCGCTTCAAAGTTCCCATAACCTCGCCGTCCCGGGACGTTCCCCAAACGGCTTTCTCGCAAGCTATGGCATCTTCAACGCATCCTGCAGCACTCCTCAATTCGCTTTCTCGCAAGCTCCCGTATTCCCCACGACGCACCCAAACCATCTTCCCAAAGTGCTTTCCCACAAACTCCGCGCGGAGCACTAAACCACTTTCCCATTAGCTCTCGTGGCCTCCCACCGTTCCGCTATTCCTCATACCGCCTATCTGCAAACTCCCGCGGCTTGCAATATTCCCGTGATGCACCCCAAACCGCTTTGCCGAAAACTCCGCTTCGTGGCTTGCGACATTCCCCACGACATATGCCAAACCATTTCCCACAAACTCCCGTGATGTACTACGACCCGCGACACGCCCCAAACCGCTTTCCCACGAGCTCCCGTGGCCTCGAACCGTCTCGCGACACCCCCGAAACACCCCCCAAACAACTTTCCCGCAAGACGCATGACCCACCGAACTCAAACGCACGATGTGAGGTAGTCGCCGCACCCTTGGAACCCCATCTTAAAGCGAGAACCCTTCTGCTACGCATTCGGGAAAAGATTCTATATTCTTTAACTACTAACTCATTTAACAATTTATTTACCTCTTCCATCTACAATCTACATGATAGATATGTTGTAATTAAAGAAGGACAATCTCTGTACAACTAAGCACAATAAACCAAATCAAAAGATATCCAAAAGCACTGTCAATCAGTACTTTTTTATTTCAGAAGTCAACTGATAATCTGACAGAACAAGTAAGATCAAACACAACTGTACAGATTTCGGCACCAAGAGTTTCCAGATATCTATGAAAGTAGAAATCATACCATAGTTTTCCTAAATCTGACAGAACAGTGCAACTTGAAATAGGCCATCACTTGAATCTCGAGATTGAAACGACAACACATAATTGAACTGTATAGAACAGCTCCAACAAATTACCAGAGCATGCAAATTCAGATGGCCAGGAAAGAAGTGAAGTATTTGGAATGAGTGCATTTGTAGAACATTGCCGCAACGCAGAAAGGGAGAACAAGGCAGCTCTCGACAAAGTAATGTAGGAACCTGAAGAAGAAACCTTGGGCCTTTATTAGGGCTCCTATGAATCCCACTATTTTAGGGGTTATAGGCCCAGGGTTTCTGCATCAGGTTCCTACATTATGGCTGATCAAGTCTTTGGGCCAGCCTTGAAAGCCTATGCTACCGACACGCACTGCAGTGAAATCCTATCAATAATTTTACGATGAACCTGATAACATTTGCGTCGGGGATTTTCCGAAGCACCCTTGACTGAATTCTGAAAGGCATTTCGGATCCTTGTTCCCAATGTCACCTCCACGAAAACACATGGTACAACTGAGGGAGCAACTCAAGTACCACGATCCGAAACCTCTTGAAACCAGTCATGGGCCAGCACTCGGCTCTGCAGCTCCGAGCACCATAGAGCCACAATGCCTTGAACTGAAACCTAGGCCAAAGCCCCAAGCGCCGGAGGTGGCCGAAAGCGCTTTCTGTGCAGCTTCTACAACAAACTCCGGATCGGCTGCAAGCAAACGCTCAAGCGTTCAGGGTTGATGTTTTGATACGACCATTGTATGTCGTTCATTTGTTAAGCGTGAGGACACTCAAGGAGAAGAAGTCGGTTGAGCTTGACATGGGCTCCGGTTGCTGGAAGCGAAGAAAGAGCTTTTCGCGCTGCTGCTGAAATATGTGATAAATAAAGGGGCCTTAGTAATTAGAATGTGGTTTTGGGGCCGGCCCATTATACTATAATTGTAGTAAGGAATCCCAAAGTATAGGTAATTAAAACAGGCCCCTATATTACCCTGGGGACTGGGAAGCGCAACTCCGAAGTTTAGCAAAGCAAGAAAAGACTTTCTGCCACCTTCAATGCTGGCTGTTGGGACATCCTGTCCGCTTTTTCGCCAGCAGGGAGAAACATGGGAGAAACATCCCAAGCTGATGGGATCTAAATGCATATGGGCCACGAATCCGGAGCACGCGTCCAAGCCCATTTTGGTTCACACCAGCCGACAGCTATATCAGCTGATGTGTGAACGGTCGAGGGTTTAGAGCATAAGGGCTTGGAAATTCAAGCTGTAAGACCCTACTGTCAAAGCTTCTATGCCTTTAAAATTAGCCTTGTTGGGCATGTTAAATGTGAAGAAAGCACTACGGACCCTCAACCAAATGTGCACTAATCCTGCAGCAACCGACCTCAAGGCCATCAGTAAGGATTCTACACTTCAGGACGTGTGGCTGCTATCATCACCTTGTCAGGCCGGGTGTTTACTGCTTGTCAGACCTGAGGCCGCGATTGCGTCACCACGACTTTGCCCTCAGCAGTGACTGCACCTTCAATGTCCTTCCGGGATTTGGGGTTGGGTTGGGGTTTTCGCAAGTTCCAGAGCTTGAGGTGTTCTTACTCACACACTTTGCACAACCTAAACGCTTCGTGATTGTAATGCCCTGGACCATTTATCCTAACCCCAAATATCCTGACACTGAAGCGAGTATCTCTGAGTTTCGTCTTTACCTCTACACTCTACACTATAGTCTGCAGGAACCTCGCCACATAGACCCCGAAAGAGAATTCAGGAACTCGTATCTGAATCTTGAAACAAAACGGGCTGACCAGGAAATCACGTCGGTTTGGGGTTTTGGTTCTCAAGGGTCCTGGGTTTTTTTTACGGGAGACCAGGGTTTATAGAGTTTTGTAACTTGCAAGGCTTCATGCTGCCATTGGGCCGGGGTCATCTGAAATACTGGTCTAAAATACTCCGCTGGCCAGGCCACGTAAATCGCAATTTTGGGTACTCCGCTACTCCGCAAGACGTCTTAAGACAAGACAGATCCAGTAGGTCAAAACTGTTATCCTCCCGATGTAATGATTCACAAACGGTCCTTGTACGTATGAAGGATCCCCAAAACTATCTGCCTTCCTTCCACCTAACGAGGTGGCTGATTTCGGGAAGTCGTTCAGTGACAATTGACAGGGTGCCCAGGTCCTCAGAACTCTGACATGAACCCTTTCAAGAAGGGTGGAGAACAAACTATCAAATCACCAACCCCTGAACTGAATCCTGCAGCATGAACATCGTGATAATAGTTGCTATAGCAAACATAGTAACAAAGAATCCTAGCCAGTAACACGTGGCACCTGCGGCTGTCCGGCGAAGTTGGCCTCGATCTTCCTGCAAGCTAGACGGCCAGACGCGGGGTGTTTGGGTGTTTCGAGCGAGCTTGGGCAAAGGGTTTATCGTCTAGCAGCGCTTCAAAGTGCACTTCGGGTCATTTTAAGATTTGTTTTTGCTTCGGATTGACGACTCACGCCACTTCAATCGGAGAAGAAGGCCAAACCCAGAAGCAACAAAGCAACAAAACCGCCGCAGCAGTCAGCGAAGGAGAATGGGGTGATCCAGAGGGTCGTGAAATCTCTTGATAAGCGCGATGTTCTGCCAAGACGACGAGGGATCGAGCGTCGTTGGTTCGGCAGTTGCTGGTTTCAGGGCCCTCATGTCGAAAGTAATGCCTCTATAAAACCATAACGGAACTCAGGAAGTATGGCGCGCTGCCACATAGCCACCTAGCCCTTCACAGATTCAGTACTGTTGCGAGCTCTAGGCTGACCGGCAAGTAACCTAGGCACCGAACGCGAAGCGCAAACATTCCCCGTCCTGATGCATCCGTTGGATCCAAGAAATACAGCCGCGAAACACATGTACGTGCGAGGGCAAAACCTCAAGTACTAGACACAAAAGAAAGGAAGCCCCTGAACTCCAAACCACTCAGCCACCCTAAGCCCTAAACTTCCTAAACCCTAAATCCTTAACCCGAAACCCTGAACGTAAAATGATCAATTACCAAATCTTATGCACATGGACAGGAGGGAAGCGGGAATCGGAGGCCTCCCGAGCTCGAAGAGGCTTTTCAAGAGCTTGCTCCTTCAAGTTTTGTGGTGTTTAGGGATTAGGGTTGTGCTGGTTTTCTAGCGCCTTTGTGGATTCAGGGCTTTTTTGGGTTTGGGGCGATTTGGGCGTTGTTGGAGTCTTAATTTCCAGTGTTTAGTTTTGCAATCTCTAGGGCTTTCTTGAACTTCGGACGGATAAGGGATTTGAGTGGGGCTTTGCGACATTACCGGTGTGGGGCACTCGTTAGCATGTAGCCTGAAAAACAGATCTGGCAAAGCCGCGGAGAATGCAAAGAAAGCTTGTGCGGCACAGTTTGGAGGGTTGCTAGGTCTAGGTGTGGAAGCATTGACATTTCTCAAGATCAGCTTAAACATGCACCAATTCGGCGGCCGGGACAATCACCAGGTGCGATTGTGACCACATAGAAGCAAAATCACACAGCAACTGCTGATCATAAGGTAGAAGCAAAACCACATAGCAACCGCTGTACATAAGACAGAAGCAACACCACACAGCGAGCGCTGTAAACAGGATAGGGGCAATGCCACACAGCAACCGCTGTACATAAGGTAGAAGCAACACCACATGGCAACTCCACAAGTTGTGATAAGCTTGCACACGTTACAATTTTCTTGCCAGGCAGTCGCTGGGCAAATTTGTCACAGTTGTCGAAGAATACGGCTTTCCGTTGCGATCCAACCTATGGTGTTTCGGGGTTTCAAGGGCTTGAACCGTTTTGGTGAACCCTGTGGTCAGAAGGAGAATCGGGCATTTGGTTGTTGATCGTGACATCGTGTTATCTGTGATGGGTCTTGAAGCTAAAGGAAGAAGAGTTTGGACAATAAGATCTGTTCATTCAGAATTCGAACAGATTTTGTGGGTGCCTCATACCATACGCATAATGGAGGAACCCGAAGGAATAGTCATTATTCAGCTTCGGAGAGCTAAGTCTTCTTACACCAGATTTCTCCTCGCCTTTACCTCACCGAGGCTCTGCATCCTATAGCCTGACCCTCCGAGACATATGTCCCAAGCTTCCCACGGCAGTTTGATGTTCTAACCCGAATAGCAGCTGTTTTGCTGTGTTGCCTGTAAGACTCAAGCTTGATGGCCCATGCCTCCCAAACTTAAACCCTGACCTGCATGACACCATGACTAGATCGGGCTCTATGCCCTACAGCCTCGTCGAACATCTAGAATGTTGCGAGATGCATTGCGCCACGAAACCGTGAGAACTGTCGCGCAAAATCCCTAGAGCAGCAGCCCTAAAGCGCTCAAGAGAAAGGTACAACAAGTGAAGACATGGAAACGAGACTGTAAGACAACCTATATCCCTGACTGTGCCTGAAGCCCACATCGAAGAAGAGGGGTTCGGCAGCGTAGTTTATGGTGCGGTGTTCGCCTAGGAAGGTTTCGGATAGCTCAGACTTCCCCCTTTCAGCATTTGCTGGGCCTAATCTGTTTGCCTCGGGGGCTTCAATGGCCTGCATCTTGGATTCATGGCGTCCAGGCTCAGGAGCTTATGGTGGGCTTCACACTAGGCTTTGGGGTCCTGAAAATAGGACGGTGAAGTTTTCCTTGAGGTTCAGCGTTTTCAATAGCAGTGAAAGGACTACTGTGATGATCGCTACCTTCCACTGCTGCAGATACTTCGATGCCGTGGTGACCGCATTCATGCTAGTTTCTCGCTGTAAAATGCATGCCATTATTAGCAATAATACTGAACACTGAGCATCACAAGCAGAATCCGAAGGATAATGGCCCAGCGGCAGCTCTGCACCGTCACGGAATCGTAGAGACCGGCACCCGCAAAGCCTTCCAAATCCTGAAGAACAGCAAAATGCTTCGAAATCACAACTGCGGGCTTGCTTCTTGATGGGGCCCGATCTATTGCCACTTCGCTAGCCGAGTCAGAAAGGCCTAAGCAGGGTCGAAGCTTGTATCAAGCCGCTCCTCGTCCAGACTCAGAGCTTCTTATCCCGGATTCGACAATGCCTATAACTCCGACATTGACAATGTCTCTGACCATGTCAAGTTTCAAGTCATTGCTACTATTGCCACTGCCTTTTCTTGTCTGGCGTAGCGTTCAGACCAATATGATCGTTGATGTGCGCTGCTGCGCCTACCAAGCCCGCTGCGCAGAAAACCCTAACCCAAATAAACAGCCGCAAGCCTTGAGAACCAGCCCTCAAACCCGAAACCCCGGACCTGAACGCAACTGAAACGCGCAGAACACGCCCTGAGCTGCAGATTGCGCCTCTCCGTTGGAGTCTGATCGGAAGATGATCGTTCCGCCTGAACAGAACTGGAGATTAGGAGTCGACATAGACAAGGGTGTTGGTTTCGAGAGGCTCTTCAGAAGGTTGCTTATGATGTTGGGTCTTTGTATGCCTGCAGAGGGTCGACGGGTTTGAGGGTTCCGGGCCAAATGAATGCTTTTCAGCTTCAGCTATGGAAGCCGCATGGACCTGCCACGAGACCACACTAAAGAGAAAAAATTCCGACATGCTCAAGGCGGGTCGTTTATGGACTCTTCCTCCTCAAGTTGAGTAGTTTCGAGAGAACCCGAGTCTGGGTTGACGAGGGGTACCGGAATGCGGTGCAGAACCCCCCCCTAGTCCTGGTCCTATAGGTGCAGTCAGAGGTGACCGCAGGAATGGTCACTCCGAAGCCAAACCCAAATTGCAAGCCCAAGCCATACATGTCAACCGGAAGCTTCCAGTAACCCTCTAACTCTGTACCCTCAGGCTTTTCAGAATTCAGACCTTAACGGCAAACCTTGCCTTCCGGTGCGAAGACGCCCTCTGGCTTTGAGGGGAACACGTGGATGGTGATGGAAGCGCCTTCGCTTTGCCGCGGATGGAATTTTGGGCAGGACAGTGAGGAGTATTCAATTCAGGCTCGGCTCCCGTTTGGATGTACCGAAAGGTTGGCATCCTTGTTTATCATGCAGGATGGCATCATTGTTTATCATGCAGGAGCGGACCCCAACTGAGTGATTGGTGATGCTTCTTTTGTTCCTGCTGAGCTGCAAATGCAACGGTTTTGATCTTGACTTACTTTGAGTACTTCACTTCCTGCTATACAAGTCACCTGTACTGTACCCGGCGTCAGATGCTCCGAAATCCTAAACCCTCATACCTGTTTCTTCGCAAAGCATCTATTTGACATGCAAGGTTTCAAGGCAACTCTTGTCAGAGCAGAGCATTGCAGGATCCATCTGGTTCGGGCACAGGCTTCTGGGGCAGCGGTTAAGTCGATGGAGCTTCTTGTATATACAGGCGTAGCCCTTGCGTCCAGCATCCCAGACATGGCTGGGCTGGAGCTCACTGTTCTGTAATGCAACCCTTGATTTGAAAAAGGCAGCTTGATCGTGTTTCTTTGGTAGTGGCATGGGGGTGCAAACCGAAGCCTTGATCAAAAGCACAAAAGGAACAAGCACTTCAAGCCAACCCTCAGAAATCGAGCCGCCACCCCAAAGATCGTCAGAACCAACCTGCAAACACTACCCTTCGATTTTCGGTTCTTGTTCTTATGCTATCAAGACTACAGCTACCATTGCGACATTCACTGTTGCCCCGAACAAATCTGACCTTAGCACATACTTTGTGAACTGCGACCGCTATCAGGGTTACAGCCTGGCGATGGTTCGAATCACATGTCCAGGACTTTTGAGGCCCGAAGTCTTCACACCAGAGCCCAAGGCTGGAAACATCAGCAACACACAACGCTGCAAAGGTCGTGCAAAGTTCCGATATCTTATCTGTATCTTGTGTCTCTCCATCTGTCTGCTCGCTTGTCTATCTAAGGATCTCACGCGCATACATCAATATGAGTTAAAACATGTTTATATCTGTTCTTATACAAACGTATACATCCATCACCGAAGCAACCCGAGTCTTGAAACGCCATGCAGCCATACGAAACTTTGCTGAAGCTTCTCAAAACCCTATCAGAACTTTCCGGGATGTCAAGATGTAAGCCTTCAAGCCGCAAACGGCCTCCATCGCCGACCGACGCGGAGAGGGCCCGCCCAGGGGAATTGCTCACCTGCGTTTTGCTTTAGGATTTCAGCCGCCTTTAGGTCTATGCTGGCGTAATGTTCTGGGGTTTCATCCAATTCTCTAGCATGTAGGAATTTGTCAGAGAAGCAGAGGATAACTTTTTAAAGTCCGAAGGAACATTTGTACGTGAACATTTGCTTTTTGGAGGGATTCTTGGAGGAAGATTCTGGTGGGAAGTCAAGGGATTGAGATCGCTGCAAGCTGCGGTGCAGTATTTGCTTTTGATGGTGTAGGGGCTTTTCCGCCAGTGAGATCGCCTGCAACACACTGAGAGCCCTGAAGCATAAATAGCTTCGAAATCAGCTTGGCTTTGGCAGGGTTTGGGTGTCACGACGACCTAGTCGCAGCGATGGTAACACGTGCGTGTGTGCCAGGAGAGGTGCTTGGCTCCACATCCACGCCCCTCTCGTAGCCGTAACGACGCAACCCTGAACCCAGAATGCTTACCCGAAGGAGACAGCATAGGTCCTCCGGTCCCGCAGCAGTGTAGGGCCGTACTGGCTTAGGACCGCAAGGTGACATGCGCTGACTGAGGAATGCCATAAACAGGGTGGATTTCTCTGCTTCGCATCCCACAGGCATCCTTTGCCTGAAGGCCTGCTACAGCATTGGAGATTGTAGAGCAAGCTTTGCTCGAAGTTTAAGGGCCTCCCAGAAATCTAACTCTGGGTGACGCTCTCCAGACAAGCCCTAAGACTCTAGGCATGAAGACCATGCAACCTCGAGTGCTCAGATTTATCACCGATCTGTCTTAAGTGAAGACTGCTGCTGCACTCAGAATACTGAAACCCCGAGCCCCGGTAAAAACAACCTCATGTCAGGCAAGGGGCCAAAGATTCCCCCAAGCCGACACAAAGCTCCACCTTGCAGGCCAAGAACAAGTGCCGGGTTCATGTCTGAGATGTCAGATGTGAAACGCCGAGCCCCTAGCACATAGTAAAACTTACCCTGCCGCCCTCAAGCGCAGAACCCTCGACAAAGGCTCCGGCTAGTTGCTCTCCCTTGGCAGCTCCCGGCAAAGGAGACTGGGTGTGGATTACGAAGGCATACCTCGGAACAAAGCTGAGGCAGGTAGGATTCAGGATTCGGGTCTTGAAGGGCCCAGGCTATTCAAGCTGGGGGATTCGGTTTGACAGTTCACAGGTTTGAAGCTTCAGGAGTTTGCCTAAGGATCTTCGACCACGGCGTGGCGACTGAGCAAAACGAGGAGATCTAGCAGCTCACCGGTGGCCAGCTTGGTAGCTACACCTCTCACTCTGGAATAGCTCCGAATGCCCCAGTGAAGGCCAAGGGGGTTGTGGGTTGACGGCCAGTCGATGACCCACGGGTGCCCCAAGAAGATAACAACAGCGGTGTCCTTCGATAAAAAAATTTGTGTCTTGCCTACTTTTCGCCTGGAGCTAATCAAGGAGCCTTGCAGTAAATCCTGTGTCACCACTTTCCGCCTTAAACCAACAATTCCACACTCTGCCTGACATGCAAGCCCTGGACCTCAAAGCCATACGCTGAACAGCTCAATCAAAACATTAGGGTTTCAGAAAGCAAACGGCTCACGCATCTTTTCGAAACAACAGACTTCTTTTATCTTCTACCACAGGAGCCTTACTGTATGGTAGGATCCTTGCTTTAAAGGGCCCCCCAAAAAAGAACCACTGATTCAAGAGCTATGTCCCACGTGTGCTGGTGAGTGGCTGGGCGACCACCAGGGGCTGTACGAGCCTGTGGAGCCAGAAGCCAAGAGGAAAGATCACAACCAGGCTGCTTCGTAGGGTGTAGGAGCTTCTATCATAGCATGTAGGGTGATGATGTTTCTGACATCATAGGGCCTCGCGTATGAGGTTCCGGCTCACAGTTTCAGGGTATCGGGCTTGTATAGTCTCAGGGTGCAGGGTCTCTAAGGGTTTAGTTAGGGTCTGGACTTGAACGTCTGTCATCATGAGAGAAAGGGTCGTGAAGAGAAGCAACAGAGTTCTACCGAGCTTTGAAAGATCAGTGGGAGGCTTGAGTTCTGTTCCTGGGATATCTTAAGCAACAGCGTGCTTATAGCAAACTTCCTACTTCCCCCTCCTTCAAGCAGTGCCTGAAAATCCAGACACTAAATCTTGCAGCCACGCCACACCGCAAGGTAGAGGACGGAGTCAGGAACCTGTTTCGAAAGTGAGTTGCAAGCAAAAGAGCCGACATCCCAACTCAGCGACACCAGGACTCCCGCAACCCGAAACCCCGAACCCTAGAGGAGTCCGGAGTGCCCCTTAAGTCGCAAAGTCTAGTTGGAGAAGGGGGGCGGGGGCACTTTGGGTTTGGGGGTTCTTTGGGGCCCGGATCCAGGCCTGACAGGGCTGATGGGTTCAGGGATGCGAGTTGTTCTGGTTTGGAGAAACTGAGCTTTCAGAGGCTCAAGGAGGGGAAGTGTTTCCTTTGAGGAGGTGCCCTTCTGCTCTCTAGGGTCCGAGCCCACGCGTCTTGAGACTTCGGAATTCGGAACTCTCCCGATTTTCAAGAGACCCTGGACCCGAAGAGCTTGGAAGCTTGGGATGGGAGAGCTGCTTTGTTGGGTTTGGAGAGTTTAAGGGCAGCTGATGGCTTGAGGCGTGGCGATGGTGGAGGTGGATGCCGGTGCCATAGGTACTTTCAGTGTGCATCCCAGGCGCCTTCATCTGCTTCCTGCTCGCCACTGCGCGATCCTCAGTCTCCGTCACGGCCAGGAGAGGCCGATCCGAAGCTAAGAAAGTACACTATCCGTGGAAAACAGAAAAATAACTTAGAGTGCTTCTTTACAACCCCTGCGCAAGTCTGAGTTGCCTGCATGGTGTGCAAAGGAGTTTGGAAACTAGCATTCAGGGTGTGGGAAGTCGTTCCCATTGAGATCAGCATGACCATGGTTGCAGCCAACCTCAGTATCAGCATCACTGTCAGCAGCCGCATTTGCTCATCGTGCCCTCTGCCCTGCATCTCCAAGCCCTACAACCTAAAAGCCTTGCACGCGCGATCGAGGACCAAACAAGCAGCTGTTCAGTGATGCTATACGTAAGACTACTCAGGCATTGATAGTTCTACGTGCATTCTACTAAGGCCGTAGGGAACCCTGAACCACGAAGACCGACATCCCGAGCCGCAATACCCGAAAGCCTAAACCCTGCAACCCGCCGTCCTGAATTGGGGTTACTAGAGTAAGAATAAAGATTCGTTACCCTACTATTCCCGTAAAAAAGTAACCGAACTCCCTCAAACCCCACGAATTTTGGCCACGGCACTGTCCACTTCGAGGCCCAAACCCGGCAAAGCGCCGACTTCCAGTCGCCCAGGTCCGATCGTCCCAGTGCCTCCGGCTTCTCCGAGAAGCTTCCGGTTTCGGGTATGAGGATTTGGGGTTTAGGGTCGAGGGTTTGGGGTTTAGGGTATAAGGGTTTTGGGTTTAGGGTTTCATTCGAGCTTGGCATTTAGGGCATAGACTTTAGGTCGTTTAGAGTTTCAAGATCTAGTCAAGGCTGGCAAGGCTTTGGCTTTCCAACTGGGGGCTCAGGGACTTGAGATTGCAGGTGCGCCCTTTGCCGCCCCCAGACAGTCCTTATATCTACGGACTCAGATCTTGCAGATTTTTTCGGCTTCGGATTGTCGTGGGTTGTCTGGGGCTCACACTCGTCCGCAGAGGCAGCATCAAGATCGACATTGTGGTTTGCAGCAGTGCAGGAACGAAGCCCGTCGGAGGCTTCCATCCGCTTTACGACTTCCCAGAATTTCGGGAGGATCCAAAAAGTAGATCCCTTAATGGGGATTCCTACAAAGTACCCTTCGTAGTATAGGGCCCCAAATAAGGGGATCTACTTTCTAGATCTTCCCTTAAGGGGTCTGGGTTTAAGGTCTTTGCCCTTCCGCAGAAGTATAGATCTGCTTACGGACAAGAGAATCCCAGTTTGCGTCCTCCTTGCCTTCGGCTCTCAAGACTTAAACTCAACACCCCTGGGAACCCCAAGCTTAACCTGAAGATCCCAGAACCGAAAGCCCCAAGAACCCCCTGAGAACACCAAAACCCTCAGTACTTTCTGACTAAAACTCTCAGGATTTCTGAAAATAGGGGGACCCTAACATAGTACCCTACATAGTAGGATCCTTATTCTAAGGACCCCTGGTTTCTCAAAAGCTCTGGGCTTTCAGGCCTCTCGGAGTGTCGAGGCAAGTCTTCTGTTATTGGGCCCGGAGCCTAAAAGTCCCGTGACTTCTGGAGGTTTTGGCTTTCGTCCTTCCATCCTTCAGACTTCCCCAAACCCCAAACCCAAGAACCCTAATTTTCAAGGTCCGTTGTTGCGCCCTCGGTTGAAATCTTCAGGTTTGGGACTTTGTTGTTTCGGAGCAGGGCTCCAAAGGCTCAGGGTTTCGGTACTTTCCACTTCTTTAATCTGGGCTTCTGCACTTTTCTCTTTTTAGATTCCGGCTCTACTCCTAAACCCAAGACCCCTAAACCTCTTGGTTTTGGGGTTTCGGAGCCCATGCTGCCGTGGAGCCTTGCAAAGTGCGGTGCCAATTTCGTCCGGAACCGCCTTTGGAACTCTCAAAGCGGTTAAGCCTCATATAATGAGTACGATAAGGACTCTGAGGGAAAATTGCTGCTAAATATTTCGACCCCTGTAATACTCAGTTGCATCGACGGACACCGAAACGCGAGAGCCCTTGAGGCAACCGACAGTCCTAACCACTGAAATAATCAACCCTCCCCCTGGATCAGGATAACCTAGTACCAATCAATATAATGAAGGATTTCAATAAGAGCTTCATGAACATACTGTAGGGGCCTTGATAATTAGAACAGGGTTTTGGGGCCCAATATACTACAAATGTAATAAGTAGATTATATCCGAATACTTATAGTAATCCTTTCAGGCCCCTTTTCAAAGGAACCCTTAAAGGCACCCTACTTAAAGGATCATGGGACTTAGTAAGTAGGTTATAATTGGGGTTATAAGTCCCCTAAGTGGGGTTATCCTAATTATAACTTATAACCTTACTTACTAAGTCCCATGAGCCTTTAAGTATTCTACTTATTATAGTCTACAGACAGGTCTTCCATGTGCTGGAGCCTTGTCGGGCTTGGGGTGCAGCCCCCGACGCAAAATCAAACATTTGGGTGGTTGTCAAAATTAGGGCCCCTTTTTGGGCACGCTAAATATTAGGTGCGTATTATCATAAGGACCCAAAAAGGGACCCTGTTTTGGTACGCAAAATACTAGGTGCCGTATTACCTTGAAACCCTGAGCTCAAGGAAACATTTTGCAAGTTCTTTAGGGAGCTGTGATGTGATGAACTACGGAGCATGGGTTTAGGTCTTAGCGCCTCCCAGGGTTATCTGATATCTGAGGTGACTGCACGGCTACGGCAACGCAATCAACGGTCCGGAAAGCAAGGTTTGCGTGTCGTCGGCGGTGCGCATCATGACCATGAGATACCCAGAGACTCCAAAAACCCTTCATTAAGGAATATACCTTAAATTATGGAAGGATCCTTGTTATAATTTACGGTATATTCCTTAATTAAAGGGTTTTGGAGTCTCGGGGTATATGCACAAAGTCTATGGGACTGTTAGGAAGCTCAGAAAATGAGGGTGCAGTGATAGAAACGCCAAGACAAGAGGATCCCTGCTAAACAGATTTCTAAAAAAGATCCTGAAGAAATGGGAACCCTACTTTAAAGTTCCCCCCACTCCTCCGACAAGGACAATAACGTTGCCAACAAGCCTCCGGCTATCGGGTTGGCAGTGAAGACCCTCCAGCCCTGGGCAGTCTTACACTCTAAAGCCCCGGAGCTTTGACTTCAAAATCCTAAGTCAGTAAAGCCTGAAACTTCAAAGCCGGGTGCCCTGAAAACCAGCTTTCTTTAGGGTCCGGCAAGCTCGTCGACGAGAAACTGGCGTGCTTCTTCCAGGGCACCTTCGTGCAAACCCTGAATCTTGAACCATGATGTACTGAAGCCCCACTCGGAGTGTCAAAAGTCCCAACATCACGGCCACCCAAAACATGGGCTTGCTGAGTTTAGGCGTTTGGATTGAGGAAGGGGGCTTTTGAATTCAGGGCTTGGGTCTTGGGAATTAAGACTTGTTGCTGAGTTCATAAGCCCCAACAAGTGTACGCTTTTAAGATTATAGTGGGTAATATTATCCCAAAAAGTGTAAAGTGTATCCACTCAGCTACTAAGAAGAATTCATCTTGGAGGCCTTTGCTCAGTGCTTCGGTCTCTGCGCTTTTAAACGGAGCCCTTTATGAACCCCTGGAGACCCTGCTTAGAGCCGTTTTGGGATGGCCTTGAGGCCCAGATCGTAAACCTGAACGCCACACCCTGTGGAACAACGGGAATACTGAATCATTCGCCCATTGTCAGCTCGAACCAAATCTAGACTTCGCAGATTTGGCAGTGGAGTGTTGCCATCCGAACAGTGCGTCGGGGTTTGACAAAAAACGTCGCTATTCTCCTCATGCCTTCCTTCGACTTTTGCTAATGCTGGGCGAGGCACAGTGGCACAGCTACAATGCCTTAACAGCCAACATAGCACTGCTTCAAAACTTGCCACTGTTGGAGCTAGACATCCCTCGCAGCAGAGCATTTCCAGCGAATGTACGAAATCGGGTCACATCGAATCTCCTTCCGTTCATCAAGGTGGTACGAGCCTTCAGCTACTAATGTAGGAACCTGATTAAGAAACCCGGGGCCTATAACCCCAAAATAGTAGGATTCATATAAGGAACCCTGATAAAGGCCCAAGGTTTCTAATCAGGTTCCTACATTAACAGGCATGAGGCCCCGAATGCCCTGTCTTGCCTTCTCCCAGGATTTCTTGTAACTCTTCCAACAGGCCATGGTTGGCCTAAGCACATAGCCACAAATCAACAGTGCAATTGTGTTTAGGGGCTAAAAGAAAAACATATATGGAATGGATCACGATACGGGGATACAATTGCACACTGATTTTGAAGACTGCTGCAGGAGTTGCCCTCGCGCGACTGTCACAGATTCTCAGGCAGCTGCTCTACCTCCTAGTTGAGGAGTTCTCCTTGCACAGACGGGGTGTATCACTTCGTCCAGGTAGGCCTTTAAAAAGCAAGGCTCTACTAAGCTCCGAGGCTTGGTATAGGCTCTTGAAAAATTAACAGCAAACTCAAAATTCAGGAGGTGTGTACATGTGCATGCGGTTGTATGTGGCGCAGGAATGTATATGATCTTCGTGCTATGTGTATATGCGGGTATGACTGTATGTCAATATTTACACATTTCTGCTGGCAGCGGACTTGATATATGTATAAACATACACTACGTACATAGACATGCACCAAACACATACTTCCATGCATTATGTCTGTTAGCGTCTGACATGGTATAAGTTACCACACTGTAATCTAAGACAGCACAGTGCAATAGCATACGATAGAGTTTATTAAATTGCGAGGCAATGTAGAAGGACATTATGCAATTTCGTTATATATATATATACATAGACACGTACATGTACATCTACATCTACATCTCACCTGGGCTGCGTTCCAAGAAGCACTCTCGGACAAGACCTGCTCGAAGACTCCTGTGAGCGTCTTGTCCAAGCTGTAAAACGCCGCTTCGTCTTTCCGAGATGACAGGTGGCGACGAACGATGACAGTAATGTTGGCGAAGATGTGGAAATGCCAATGCGCTGCAGGTGACGATGATGATTGACGATGCCAGTGGTGAGGGTGGTGAGCACTGGTCTCTGGATTACACTTCCTTGTGCGGAGTACCTCCCTCTCTGCTATGCTGTGCCCGATTTGCACATGCTCCTGAGGTCAGGATCTCATCCATGAAGGGCTCGAGAAGCCTGGTTCCAGAACCTTTCCTATCTCTTCTTCCAGGGGTTCCCTCAAGTGTGTCATTCGAGACTCCTTCAAGCCATCGTCCCGGACCCCTTCAAGGTGGCCAGATCATTGAACACGGCCCAGCAGGACGACATCCCTGAACCTGATCCAGGAAAGAAACGACGAAGACGTCCCATAATCATATCATAAGAGCCCCAACAACTTAGAGGTTGGGTATCTTTGGGAGCGATGGAACCCCAAGCAAACCAACCTTGAGCCCCAGCCCCCGGGGCTCCGTAGGGCACGGTGGCACTGTTGGGCACGGCGAAGCCACCGGAGGCCGCAGCAAGCTCCGCGAGGTGCAGGGACTTGCCTGACCAGTCGGCAGGGCTAAGGAAGGGGCCTTCATAATTAGAATAGGGTTTTTGGGGAGTATTATTCTATAATTAAAAAAGGAACCCCCGCAATAGTATAGGCAACTATTAAGGCCCTAGAGTAGCGGAACCCAAGTTCTTAGACTTAAACAGTAACATCGGGTTTCGACACAATTAGAATAGAGTTTTGAGGTAGCATCAGTATAGTCCCTTTATACTATAATAATCATTACCATACAGGGACTGCAAGGAAATTCTATTCGTAGTCTCTTCGAGTTGAGGGCTTCAACTGTTTCCAAACTCAAGCAGGACCCAGAACACCTTCACGACAAAGCAAAGATCAACCGAACCTTTGACTCTGTTCTTTCGATCTGCAATACCCAAAAGCCCAGCATCCTACCAGAGACACCCAAGACCTCCCGAAGCCACGGCAAAGCCCAAACTCCGGATGCCTTCGCTTCAAGGATAAAAACCCTGAGCCCCACAGCCCGTGAACTCCAAGCAGTTGTGAGCTTCCAGGTTGCCACAACTCATCTGCAGAAGCAACGTGGCCCGTAGTTGTCGTGACCCTTTGGAGCGACATGCACCTAGACACTCATCCAGACCCCAAGCCGTATACAGCCCTGCAACCCGGACTGCCTCCGATGCTGCGTGAATTCTTTGTGAAGTCCGCGGATGGAAGCACAATACCAGGCGGTTTCGGAGGCTTCTGCATCGTCTCCTCTACACGGGAATGTGAAAGGGAGTCGAACCGATCGCAGGAATGTTGAACGGATTCAGAAATTCAGAGTGCCTTCGGAACTCAAGGTTTTTTGGGATTTTCTAAGAAGGAGCACGTAAACCCCTCCACTTGCAGGGGCGGGGGGCCAGCTTATGGCAGTTTCAGATACGTGCGCTGTTCGGGCTTGAATAGGGCCTGAGTCAATCGCGTACGTTACAAGTTTAGATCTTCTCCAAAAACAGCCTACTGCCAAAAACCCCAAACCCTGATCGCTCCAAAATGCCTCTAAAGAACTCTACGTAAAGGAGGCTCCTGTCCTCTGTGTTTTGGAGCGCTAGGTTTTGGTGTCCAGCCCTGGTGAGCATGTCTTGGCTCAACAACTCAGCAATCGAAGCCTAGGTTTCGGAGTAGCCCCCATATAGTAAGGGTACCCTTTTTCCTACTATTCGGTTTTAAAAAGGGGACCCTAAAATACAAAGGGGCAAAAGGGTGCTACTCAGGAACCCAGAAGCCGAACAGAAAGCAGTCAGAACTCACAGGACAACGGCGGCTGCTCGATTCGCACGAGTTCGCTTGAACATTACGCTGACGAGCCGCAGCAACTGCGCAGCTAGGACGCCACGGCTGCTCGAACGAAGTCGCACATCAGCCTGGAAAGGTCCATTTGTTGTGGTAAGTGGACATCGCCTTGACGGGCTTGTCGAATTTCACGCTGAAGGATTTACGCCCGCCGTTCCATTCTCCAAGGGCTTCGGAAGTTCCTTGAGAATTTGAGCAAGCACGTCATCTGGAGAGCGCATGGCGTTGAGATGAGGGAGTTGCCCAGTATTCATAGCTGGATGGCCCACAAAATTTTCCTACACCTTTCGAACTCCAAGCACCCGCCCCTAAACCCGAACTAAACCCTCAAACCCTAAAGGTCTAAACCCGCAACCCCTAAATGCCTAAATGCCTAAACGCTTAAAGGCCTAAACCCTCAACCTCTCAAGGCCTAAACCCGAAACCCGAAACCCTCAAAAACCTTAAAGGCCTAAACACTCAAACTCTGAACGCCTCTACACCCTTAAATGCCTACACCCTAAACCCTTAAAGGTCCCCCATGTCCCTCCCCTCGCAGCTCCGCCAGGCGTGTGGGAGCGCTCGTCGCCGTGGCGGAGGCTTTCGTTGGCAACTCCGCCTCCGGGATATGGGAAGTTCTCGAAAATAGGGGACCCCAATATAGTACCCTAAATAGTAGGATCCTTCTTATAAGGACCCGGAAATAAGGTACCCCCTATTTTCGGAAACTCCCATATGGGAAGTTCTCGAAATTAGGATCCCTGTTCGGGTCCCTTTCAGGGCCCTTTTAAGGATGCTTTCTTTAGGGCCACTTATAGGATCCTTTTTGGGTCATTTAGAGAACTGCCCACATGGGGCTTAAGTGCCTCAGGCTTTGGGCTTTAGGCTTTCCTATGCCCACAAGGCTTAGGCTTAGGGTTTGGGGTTTAGGAGATCAGGGTTTCGAATTCTCGTAAGTTCTGCATACTTCGGAGTGACGGTGCTCCATTCTTGCTCTGGCCCGAAATTATGAAGAAGTGGTAACGACATGTCCGTTTAGTCCCTGCATACTTATACTTAACAGACGTCCTTTGTAGCTGCACGGTGATAATGCTACACCAACACCTCTAAGGTTGAAACCATGGGCCCCTAGTATGGGCCCTTAGCCTTTTTGAAGGACCTTCAAGGGTACAAGTAGGGTATATATTCGGTATATAGGGATCCCAGGCTGAAGGGCACATACTAGGGGCCCATGGGTTCATCCTAAGAACACCCCATTCTACTCCTTGAGGTTCCTATGCTACAGGGCCTTATGACTCTTCCAAGGCCGCAAGGAGGAGACCAAAAAGGAAAAAGGGCTCCCCTTAGCTAAGGGCTGCTGTAGGGGCCTTAATAATTAGAATAGGGTCTTGGGAGTATATTATACTATCATAGGGAACCTCCAAAAGAGTAGTATAGGTAATCATTAAGGCCCTGGGCTCGCACGGTTTCTGCGGCTTAGGCGTCAGACTTTTGGGCTGAAGCCTGACAGCCCTCAATGTGGGAGTTTCCGAAAATAGGGGACCCTAATACAGTACCCGAAATAGTAGGATCCTTGTTATAAGGACACCCAAAAAAGGTACCCCGAATTTTCGGAAACTCCCGTGTAGCCTTGAGCCCTAAACCCTAAACTCCTGAACCTCTCACCCCTAAACCCTAAACACCCGAACCCCTAAACCCTAAACCCCTAAATCCCTAAACCTTAAACCCCTAAACCCTAATGTTTGAGCCCCGCTGCACGCATAAACTTAGCAGCCTTAGTGAGACTAGGAATTCTTAAGGTTCCTTTGTAGCACTACAGTAAAATATGCCAAGGACCGTAAGATTCTTAAGGCCCTATATTTAAGGCTTGTGGTTCCGGTGCCTGTACTCCTGTTCACCACATTCGTCGCCCTCAGCACACCAGAAACAGGTAGGATCATTGGTTCCCGAAACATGACGACCCACCTTCTCCCAGGTGACATCGCCACTGGCTGAGACCTGCAGGGAACTCGATATTCAGGGTTCGACGGGTTACGGCTGTCAATAATTGAGGCTCAATGGGTCAGTGCCGTAATGTGTAGAGCGGTTTCGAAAGCTCTGCCATGCATTAAGCTTGCCTACCATAGCAGTTGCTGTACGGAGTGCCTCTTACTTGCTTTGGGATGGGGAACTTTCCGGTCTATGGATGGGTATCGCTATTGCACTCTCCCGAGCCCTACACCCTAAAACCTAAGCAAAGTATAATTAGTTCTATCAAGGAACCGAGGAACAATATTGGTAAACATTCAGGATTCCATATTACTCACAGCTCTGGGGCTTCAGGATCTGAATCCTTGCTTTCTGCGAGGTGAGACGCAGGGCTACCAGCTTCGGTCTGCCTGTAAATGCAGTAGGTTTAGGGCTCTGTACAGGTTCTTAAGGTTTTGGGGAATTTTGAAGTCTACGGCATCAGAGTTTAGGATCTGAAGGTTGAGGGTAATGTAGGAACCTGATTAAGAAACCCTGGCCCTATAACCCCAATATAGTAGGATTCATGTAAGGAACCCTAATAAAGGCCCAAGGTTCCTTAATCAGATTCCTACATCAAACCCACAAACCCTTATAGTACCCTTTAAAGGAACCCGTTATAGAACCCTAATAAAGGCCCAAGGTTTCTTAATCAGGTTCCTAAATTATTGTGAGGTTTCAGGGCTTGGGGTTGGAGGGGGTTTGGCACCTTGCACTTCTGACACCCTTTCAACCCTGGTAGCATCTTGATAGCACTCCACTAACCGGCATGTTCGTAGAGTCATTACGAAATCTGTGCAAACTTTTGTAGTACTTTACAAAAATCTACTACAACATCATACCATAGTACACCGTGAGATAGTACCTAGTATAAGATACTATAAGATACTCGAAGATATTATAGCAAAAATGCTATCTTGCTCAAAAGCCCCTAGGCTTTCAGCGTCGCCTGCAGGCGCAGTGGCGTGCCCGCCAGACGCCGCAGCTCTGCCAATGTTGCCTGCGAGTGGTGAGATTCTTTCAACTGTTCTGTATTAAGGGATCCATAAGCAGATCTGTGCGGAGTTTCGGGTTTTTGGGGATTCGGGTTGGGAGTTCATAATTTGTAAGTTCGCGGGCGTATGGTTTTGGGTTTGCTTCAGGATTCGGGAGTGCAAGGGATGTAGGTAGGACTGTAGGTTTCGGGGCTTTACGCAATTTTTCACGTTTTGGGGTCGAAGGTTTTGGGGCTTTAATCTCTTGCGGGTTTCTCGGTTTTGGGGCTTTACGGTTTTGGAGTTTTTAGGATTTAGGGCTTAAGGTGTGGTGTGTTTGAGGTTTTGGGGTTTAGCGGCGGGGACTTGGCCTGCACGCGAGCAACCAAGGAACTTTGAAAAGGGAAATCGCTTTTTCCATGCCATGCCCTTATCTTTTGCAACGGACATTGGTCACTCTAGCTAGAGCTTTAGGCTTTAGGACTTTGGGTCAATTGTATAGATATGGCGAAGTTTCGCGAGAGCGCTTCGATTTGTTGAAGATTTGGGTGTCCGTTCAGGCACGACCACTGAAAACAGCGGTGACTTGAACCTTATGCCTGCACAACCCATCAAGCCCGCGTTACCCGAAGAATCATTCTGCAATCCCAAGCCCTGTCGAACCTCAGAACGTAAAACCTCTCTGAACCGGCTCAAGCTTTTACATTCTATACCAAACCGTTTGAAAGCACATACAAACGCCGAAAGCCTCTGTTGAAGCACTGCGAAAGAACCAACCATCGTCACAAAAACCCTGTTCAAGCAGCTTAAAGCGAGTTCCTGCTTCGGAGCTTGTTGGGACTTCGGCTGATGGGAACATCGTTGCGGGCAGACTCCAAGCCGGATTTCGTGCCCTTCTGGCTTGGCGCCTCCCCGTCACAGCTGGCGAGCAGCACCTTCCGGTCATGCAGCTTCGAGTTTACTGAAGTGCGGAATCAGGATGTATAGATTTTGGGATGAATGGTATTGGGGAAGCGGACAGGGCTGGTGGTGTCCAGATTCTGACGAATTTCAGTCTCTCGAGACACCACGAGACAAAAATGACTGCAACAGACAGCAAAAACGACACCAGTTCGCAGAAAGCAATTCTATAGTATTGGGGAGTTCTGGGGTTTTTACTTTAGAAGTTCTGGCTCGGGCATTCTGGGGCCCTTTTGAGGGGGGCTTTTTGGGGTGCAGGGTCTTGAGGGACAGTATCCCTTCACAAGGAATCTTCCTCAAACCATACTAACAACCCCCATGTACTGTAAGGGAATATTCGAAGTAAAGGTGTGTGGGGCGACTGGGTACAGAAGTGGTAGAATAGAGTTGTCTCGTATTTCGAGTCCCAGGCAATAGTGCTGCTTGCAAGGTCTCTAGAGAGCCCACAAATCCTGAACGAAGGAAAACACCTTGCACGATTGAGTGATCCTGCTTGTGGATTGCAATAAATGCTTAATGGTACATTCCGTAGTCCGAAACTTTCGGATTTTCTTTCTTTGATCCTGTCGTTCCTTACAGTCCGTCAGCTCAGCCTGCTATCTAAGTTTGGCTTCGTCGCAGCCTTTGTGTGCAACGACATCTTTTGGAGGGGAGCAAACTCGGAGGCTGAACACGAAGAAGATAAGATACTCATGCTGCATGATGATGAACATGGAAATACAGATGACTATGGTGATGTGATGAGGACGGTGATGATGGTGCCGGTGGCGAGGTAATGATGACGAAGGGTGATGAATGATCAGTGATGAATTATTGTGTGGAACAATGATGTCAATATACCTTCGTGTTGCTGTTGTCCAAAGCCCGTTTGACGCTGCTTTACCCGCACCCGCCTGCTGATTCCGTGCTCGAATGGCGACGTGCGAGAGTGTGTCCACAGCCTGACACTGTACTGAAGGCTGGCTTCATGATCCTACGGGTCTTGGTGATGCTAGAGGTGCTGTCTATCGAGCAAGAGGACCCTGTGCAAACAGTTCCGACAACCTGTGCTGAAAGGCAGGAGCACTAAGCCCAGAGACCATTGTTAGATTGGGCAAGCCTTTGCCAAAAGAAAATGAAGCCTTTCTAGGTTCGTGCTGACATAAGATTCCTCAGGCCTGAATAGGAAAAACCGTGCCCAAACAGCTGCACCCGATTCCCGAATCCTTAACTGCCAGAATGAGTCTTGAACGCACGACACCTACTGATATCACGTAGAGTATTCCTTGAAGCAGCTTTGATAGGCATACCTTGTCGCAGCACTCATAGACACCTTACCATAACTACAAACCCCAAATCCACCCAAAAACACATGCTCGATCCCAAGAAAGCTGAAAGAAGCCAACTCCCTCAACCCCTCAACATCTCCCAGAGCTGAACACCCTCAGACCAGAACCCCAAAGACCTAAACCAGCAATACCTACAAAGAGCAATACCCTAAACCGAAACCCTGCAACCCTGAAACCAATGTTACGGCCTGAGCCCTCCAGCCCCATAGAACTTCCTACATGGCCTCGCCTGCCCGGCCGGTAGAAGTATTGCCGTAATTCCGGCTGGAATGTCCTTTCTCAGGGTTGGGGCTCTGTGCATGGTTTAGGGGTTTAGGGTTTAGGCTATTAGGGGTATAGGGTTTAGGGCATGGGCAATTGGAGTAGTGGGCATTAGTGCGAAGCGGACAAAACTACTCCTGTACCCTCTTTTGCTTGTACCACACAGGGCTACGGTTGTGCACTAACTATACAACTGTACAAGTACACACTACACACGAGAACTACAGGTAAGNTAAGGCTCGAGAGTTTCTCGCACCCTCCTTGTAGTGGGTATCTTGTCGTACCCTTCGCGCATTGGGCTCAAAATGCGTCACTTGTTCTTGCTCTTAAAGCAATATTTGCAAAAGTCAAATCCCTTGATGTCGTCGGCCCTGTATAAACCTTGACACCCAGGGTCAGTGTGGACCTTTCGTCCCTTTCTGCTCATAAAGAGCTTTCCATGTGGGCACGTTGTACCCATGAAGACAATCAC
>BGNK01002102.1:68264-114466 GCA_003297005.1 Symbiodinium sp. clade A Y106 | reverse complement strand
AGTGGGGAATGGGAGCACTCCTTCGTTTGATTGACTTTGACTTCGGGCACAGCTGCCTCGTAAGAGGCACTTGTGGACATCCAGAGGAGGTGATCTTGCTTTTCGTTGTGGCACAACAGAGCCACACGATTTCGGAGCTTCCAGTTTTGGTATCCATTTGTAGGGTCTGCGGATCTCGGCATCGGCCACGAACAGTGTGTCCGACTTGTGACTTGTAACCGCAGGCGCCGGCGCCCTATTCAATGTGGCGCACCTGTACAGTTTCAATCGAGGGGTGGAGTCGTGCTCGTTCGCTGGCTGCACTTTTATGGACGAGAGTCCTCATGCCCTCATGTGTTTTAGCGGAGCCCGCTAAGCCAGAGGGTCCCGAATTCATGCAGCCCGCCACCTCCGGAGCCTGAACGCATCCCCCCTCCCGGGCGGGTAGCAAGGGAGAGAACGAAAAGGTGCGAACCGGATCCTGCAACCGCTTGAGATCGGACCCTGGGAGAGTCAGAGTGTCACATCCAAGCTCTTCTCAGGTCGACACCGGCTGGGCGCCCATCATCTTCTCGCCCCGGTCCTGGACAGCGCACCCGCGGGTGCGTCACCTCACCGCTCCGAGCGCCCCTCCCCAAAGGTCCTGGGCGCTTCTCTCCCAAAGCCTGAAGCAGCCTTGGCCCCAGAGCCAGAGCCAGAGCCGGGGAATCAGAGAGCAAAGCCTGGGCCGAGGACCAACCCGCAGTTGGTTGAGAGCTCAGACCCTGCGTTTGCAAGAAATTCTCGGCTTGATATCGTCGGCTTGTCGTTGTTGCGATTCTCGGACATGGAGCCACCAGGTATGGACGGACTGTGAGGAAGTTCCTGGCATTGGGCACATGCCCTCGGACATGCAGGTCGCAAGGATGTTATTTGAAGGGGATGGGATCTACTGGGGTGGGAGGGTTGAATACTGCGCGCAAGATCATAATCTAAATTGCAAGAAAGTTTAGTCCAGGTTTTGCCGGTGCAACTTAGTTGCCTTTCCGAGTAGAGGAGCTGGCGAGTGCTCCCGCCGAGCTGTGGTTCCCTCCTTAGCAGGAGAGCAACCATTACAAGTGCGTGTCTGCATGTACATACACCTACATACATGCTAATTTATATATATATATATATATATATATATATGAGAGTTGTTTTAAACCCCCGGCTCTTGACCGTAGACTAACAGCACACTTTAATATTCTGATGCAGGTTTAGGACCTGCTCCAGAACACGCGCGGCGCAAGGGCGAGCGCAAGGGATAAGCAGCGTATATATAAGCTGCCTAGGTTAAGCTGGTCTATTTTGGTGTAGTGTCCGCTGCCGTACAAGCTTGCGGTTGTGAGTTCACCTACACTCGCGCAGCTGCTGCAATCAAGTACGGGGACTTGACGAGTGGCATAGTCATGGCACGGGTCGAGCCGTCAACTTGTGGCTTATAAAGGCTTCAAGTTGGGAATGTGTTCAAATCTGTGTGGGCGCACGAGCGCGCAAGGTCGAAGCACAAGGGGATTTTCGAGTTAAGGGCTGGAACAATAATAAAGAACAACCCCCCCCCATATATACATACATGCTATACTTGTGTATATGATGTCGTGCCTGCTGTTTGTTCTCTTGAGCTGCCCGAAGCGGTGCCCTTCAAAGGCAAAGTCTGCTGGAGTCCATGGCGACTGCAGACGATGCAGCGGCCCTGACTGGAGTCCGAGAAATTTGCCAACATTTCATATTGAATCAGGCCATGCTGAAACGATGCCCGCTGGCCTGGGCGTACATTGCCGGTCTGCTGTCGGCTGCGGAGGACACAGCTTTTTAGCAGTTGCCGGCACTGAAGTTGAAAGTCTTGCGCCAGGAGCAGGACCAGCTTTGGACCCAGCGCTTCGCTGAGTTTCACTCTTCTCGGCCAGAGTCCAAGGTTTCGGAAAGCCTTACTTGACGTGTCCCAGCAGGCCTTGAGGCTCCGAAAGCGTCTACAGATTCAGAGATTTGAGAAAAAACACTACCCGGACCCACCACGCGATGATAGGCACTACAGGGAGAAGAATAACTTCACCTTTGCCAACGTGCTGCTGTCGTCCTGGCAAGGGTCCCAGAGCGTAGGCCACAAAGCGAGATGAGAAGAGTGCCAGTGAAAAGTGTGCCAGTTCTGGTCTGGCTAAGGAGCCTTTTCGGACCTCTGGCCCACTCTGCCTTTGCCTTGGCCCGGGTCTCGGAGACTCTGTGCTGAGGCTAATGCCTAATGCGGCCTACTACCTATTAACGGGTTACTACCGGGTTACCGGCCCGCAGGACGAGAAGACCGGGCTCTCCAAGAAGAAGAGTTGCGGTTTGCTTTGGTGTCCCGAGGGTGGCACGTGTCTGCCTTAACTTACGGAGAGTCTTCTGGCACAGAGTCGAATCTCTGCCGAGGCCGAACTATCTAATGTGCAAGTGCGAATGGGTTTTCACCTCGAATTACAGGACCGGACCGCCTCTGATACAGCTGATGTCGAGCTTCAAAGCTAGCTGTGCAGGAACACGACTGTATGCATTTTCATGGTGGATACTCGGCGCAGGCTCGATTTCTCGTGATTGTATCAGTCACTCGGAAAGTGGGTCGGTTTGCCGTGTTCAGGTCATCCTTGAGGAACATCACGTCTGTGCTGAATGCAAGGCAAGTTCGTTGAAGTGCGCAGGAGCCGCTGTGACTCCGACTGCAACCATCTGTGAGGTACTGGACACTTTCTTTCGGGGTCAATAAAGCCTATGCAGCTTGCCGAGAAGTTCTGAGCCTGAGCAAAGTTTCAACTGGGATCCCCCAAAGCCAAGGCGCAAGACCACGGCTATGACATTGACTATGCAGCTTGCTCAGGGCTTCTGAGAGCGCGACACAGCGAAAGTGTCTGGTCAGTGCCATGTGAGGTCAGACCCGACGAGGCCGCGCATTACCCAAACAGGAAGGTGGGTCGGGCGGCCAAGCAACGGTGCACACATCACCGTGGCCGGCAGAGGCTTCATGCTCGACCCAGGCTGGGCGAAGGTGAAGATCCTCATAGAAGAACTTCACAAGCGTGGTCCAGAGCGATGTGCCTACGGCGTCTCGATCGACACGGCCCGGCGGCCCAGATTCGTTAGGGCTTCTTTGCCCAGCCAGGCTTTCGTATTTCAGTGTCTTAAGCACGGATTAAAGGCAGTGCCCCTGTCCCGTCGGACCTGCAGTTGTGGCCCTTGTAGCAGAGCTTCACAGTAAAATACTAGGTAAACACAGCTGTGAAGACTTCACAAGCACACAATCAAGGAGCTGGCCGGAGGTACTGCCACCCGCTGACACATTGTCATCCCTCGAAAGGACGCCTTCATTCGCACCTCCGAGCCGCTCGCTGCTATCATCACCGACTACGGCTTGACTGAGAACAAGTCGCAACCCAAGAGGCGCAGGCTCAAAGAGGTGTTTGGTCGAAATCTGTCCTTCCTTGCAGAAAGCTCCCTTCGACAGTTTTGTGCTTGCGGCTTGCGGCCATCCGAACGACAGAGGGAGGGGAGAAGCTTGTGGCGCAAAGCTGAGCAGCCTTCGCAAATGGGTTTTGCTACGACACGAGACGACTATAGAACAGACATCACTAGCACTTGTCAGAACCTCAGCTCCCACATTTTTCGAGACAGAACTGAAGCTGTGGCTTGTTGAACGTGGACCCGGGAGCTAGTACCATTCTGAGGCTCATCATGTTCTCGCAGGTGCCTGCCTGCCTCTTGTTGCCTTGGGGCTGCTGCATGCCTCTATTCCGTCAAGTCTTTAGGTTTCAAGTTTTCAGCCTGATTGTGAGTAGTCAGTGACTCGGAAGCACAGGCGAGTAAGAGGCTAGTTCCCTCTTTTGTGTCCACGCCACGAGTTTGCAGAGGAGTACCATGTGGAAACTGCCGACAAGGGGACTGACGACCTCAGCCAACAAGCCTTCATCAACGGAGGCTTCTTCATTGCCAATGCCCTGGCATTCCAGATACTTCGGAGTAGATAGCACTTAACACGATACGACAGATACTGCTAATTCCCGAAACAGCGGGGGTCGAAAACCTAAAGAGTCAAGAGCATCGGACGGCATACAGGATCCGGTCGGGCACCGGCCTCCCGGAAGAGGGATCCCGCTTTTTGGTTTCGAAATGCCTGGGAAGCCCTGTGGTCGCGCCTGCATCCCGGCAGTAGTGGGTCTGCTCTGGTGGTCTGCTGGGTCTCCCTCCTGATGGTCTCAAGTGGTCGTCGTTTTGGTCTTTGTGGTCGTGGCCGTCGTGGTGACCGTAGTGCTCTTTCAGTGTTTGGGCATCTACGCCGGCATAATCATGGTCGCGCCGCAGGTTCATTGCTAGTTGTAGCAGAGATTTGATCTCGCTTCTTCGCATGATAAGGTTTCCTCTTTGTATCTTGTCGTCAAAAACTATATGCTCTCACAAATCAGCTTGCGTCATCCGTCAGTATTGTCGACATGAGAACTATTGCAGCTATGCCGTTCCGGCAAGTATCTCTGATGGCTGTTATGGTAATGGTTTTTGGTACAGTTATCATGTCAAAATATACGTCTACACCCTTGATCTGGAAAGTCTTGTGAAATCCAAAAAGCCAACATCAGCGTCATGAAATCGGCAAGCCCGAGGTTCGGAACACCCCGGAAGGACTCGGACTTTTGCAGGAGTGGCGCGGAGCCCGCATGGATATGTGAGCTCTCCGTCTCGACTCGATGCTGGGCTTCAAACAGGGCTTCACGCATGTGCACTCTCGAGGTATGATGTGCCAGAAACTTACAAGGACACCGCAGAGGCGACTGTCAAATGTGCTGGGGTACCGGAAGTCTGCAGGACATGGCCCACCTCAAAACCGATAATCCTCAAGGCGCGGGGGAGATGTCTGCAGAGAAAGGACTCCCCTCCAAGCCTAGACGAGTCAGAGGCCTCAACATGTGCTGGGACCAGAAGATGCAGCCAAAGTATGCTGCGGTGCTGGGCTCAGAGTGTGGCTCAAACGCTCCTTTAGGAGCCAATGCTTCAACCGCTGCTCCGCTGCTGTCTCTCAAAAGCGGCCCTGCCCGGTCACATGCGCCTCTCTTTCGGGGGCCTTGTGGCTCTCGGCGATGCTGAAGGATGGAGTGCCCGTACGAAGAGGCTCTGCCGCCTTGCAGCCTGCAGGGCGGCCCAACAGTGGATCTTCAGCTTTCTACCGATTGACTCTTGGCAGCTTCCCTTCTTCGTGTTGTTGCTCTTTCGCTTCAGCCCGTGTTGAGACCAGCTTTCGTCATGATACTGTCAGCTCCCTTAGCCTTTCGCTTTGTCTCCACGGACCCCGACATAGGTCGTGTTTCCCAGGCCCCGACATACTTAGCAGATTCCTTCCTCCCGCAGAACTGAGATTTGATGGCTCTGTTCCCTCAAGCTCTCGGATAGGGTTTAGGAGCAGCTCAGGGTAAAGGGTTTCAGCGAGTTTCCTCGGCCCACACCCGTCGAGGCCTTTTGGGCGGTGAGGACCGCGGCGAGCAGTTCAGCTTGCGCAGCCGGACTTTGAGAATCCAGCAGAGCGCAAGGCTCGTCGTGCATCCGAAGGCCCGCGTCGAGGCCTCGGGGATTACAGTAAACCCCATAAAGTTGAGGCCTGTTTGCAGACCGACCAGTGTCAATATGCTGAGTTGGGGGCCCGTTCTTCATATTACATGAGGTTTGTGTGATGCCCTCACAGACGGACATATATACACATGTATATGTACACATGTTAAGATCACAGCAAAACAGAGGGGGCTTTCTTCTGACTTCTGGACACTTCCGAAAACCCTCCAAGCCGCCGAGTTGCTGACCGGCGCCCTTCGTTTGGATGGGGAGCTTTGGGTGGGTTGCAGCCCGGAAACTGGGTTCTTGAAAAGGAACTTAAATTAAGTTACCATAATAGGAATCTATAGTACATAATATGGTTGCCTTATTGTGGTAACTTAAACAAAATCCCCTAACAAGAACCCAGGAAAAGCCCCACGAGGGCGACTTCCAGCTGCGTCTGCTTGGCTCCGGGGAGGAGCCGAGAGCGGCGCAGCCGCCAAGGGCCAAGCCCAGGGTCTCAAAACTATGGGGGTTTAAAGGTGTTCTGAAAGGTTCCTTGCAGGTTTCCTGTGGCATGTTGCTTAAACTTAAACTTAGTAGTTCACAAGGGTTCCTTTGGGGTTTCCCTGGGTATCTTGCTTAAACTTAAACGGCCAGGAGAGGGATGCTGCAGTTCACTTCAGCTGGCGTCAAGCCGGACTGCCAGACGTGGCCGATGGCGATGGGCCGAGCACAGCCTTTCCAAAGGCCTGGGAGGGGCCTTGCTTTTTCGTGGAGGAAGATACCCACGAAACCATGAAAGGCTCACTTCAGTTGGTTTTTGGGGTTTTTTGGCTTCTTGAGGCCCTCCTGGTGACGAGTACCGGGCGCTTGGAGCTGCATGGTTGCCCCCGTGCTTCGTGGCAGTATTTGAAGCAGACGGCCCTTCGAGGAGACACAAAGCTCGTGCTGTCCGAAGCCGTGCAGCTTGTAGCAAGGAAGGACAAGGAAGTCTTTTGCAACAGGGTTTCTGCGTGAACTGCTGGTGCTGTGGCATGCAGCATAAATAGCACTGCGGGGGTGTCGTCTAAGCTAAGCTACTGCGCCACTGCGCTACTGCCAGCTCTTAAGGAACTGGAGGCCAGGCGACTCGGTGGTGGTCGGCGCCAGCTCCGAAGACTTGGAAGACTCCGAGATGGCCAGGATTTTGGCAGTGAAGGAAGCTGGGAAAGTCTTGCTTCTCCAAGAAAAGCTTCGAGCCAGGCACGAGGGAGCCTTCGGAGAAAGGCGTCTCAATGCTCCCGTGGGGCTACTGACACGGAATCTTCGGATCTCCGGTGATTCGCCGCCCGAGCCCGAGACGGTTCCAGAGCGCTGGGCCGGCTGTCGGAAGGCCTACAGCTCCGTCGCCTTGGATGCAACGGCACTGAGTCTGAGAGCTCTGCGTCGTGCCTGCTGGGGGGGCCACCTGCTTTTCGTTCAGAACTCCACGATTCACATCGAGCATTCAGAGTTCTCCTTGCTGGGGCAGGCACTGGAAATGGCAAGGTATCCGGTGCATTGGCACCTAGCCGGCAATGCATATGGCCACTTCATCCGCAACAGCTCTCTTCACCACAACTTCCAACGCTGCGTGACTGTACATGGAAGTGAAGGTGTAGAGGTGCAAAGCAACGTTTGCTTCCAGACCTTTGGTCACGCCGTCTATCTTGAAGATGGCATCGAGACGGGCAACATTTTCAAGAGAAACTTGATTATGTCTGTCCACCAAGGCGGCTCGGTTTGCAGTGACTGGGTCTTTGGGAAGGGTGCGCGCAGCAACTTGCAGTTGGGGCCTTCCGGCTTCTGGATCACTAATCCCAACAACAGCTTTTCCGAGAACCATGTAATCGGAGTTGGCACGGGCTACTGGTTTACCTTCCCCGGATCCAATGGATGTGGCCTCGCAGCGCTGCCGGCTGTGGAGCTCTGTCGCCGCCGAAACCCTGTGGCCGCCATGGGGCTGAGCGCCCGATACTTCAATGATACCAGGACTTTTTTGGGGGGAAGCTGCGCTCGGGCCGTTTCTTGAAGTGGCTTCTAGCGGCATAGCGGGCTTTCCAAATCAGTTTCCGAGTCCGAAAGGAGGTCCTTTCTAGGCATTCTAGTTGGGAGAGCAGGGAGAGAGAGCGGAAAGCGTCAGGAGTGGCCACGGCTTTGGGAGTTGGTGGCTAAGACAAGAGCCGTCCCGGACCCGAGTGCCAGTTTTCCGTCGCAATGCGGTGGGCACCGCAACTCGAGGAGTGCATGTGGATGGTCGAGTCCTGAACTCTGCTGACGAACATGCCCCCTGTTGGGGAGATGCCTGCTCCAGCTGCTCAGGCCGGACTTACAAACCAGCATCGCAAGACTCACACTAGAAGTCTAGAAGTTACCATGGAGCTCTCTTTTTGCGGGTATACTTCCAGGTCCCTTGGAAGGATCCAGCTCCTGGGTCCCCATGCGCTTTGATCCGAGCTTGCCCCTGGCGCAGCGGAGCTACCGATTCCAGGCGAACCACTTCGAAGACTTCCTTGCTGCTCACATCACCGGAGGCCCTGCAGAGTCAGAGTCTCGAGCAGTGTGGACCTCCGGTGGCTACATCCACTTCACGGGGGCTGTCTTTTGGAACTGCCGACATGTTGCTGCCAGTATGCCTGAGCTCACCACGGCATGCTTTAAGGTTACAGAAGCATCACCCCCGGGCTTCACACTGGTCTTTGAAAGCTCGCTCTTCATCAGCGGTGACGTCTCAGAGACCTTCTTCCAGCTCTACGATGCTGGCATTCATGTCAAGAACAGCCGCTGGCTCTTAGCTGCCAGCACCTCTCCAAGCTTCCGCGTGGCCAAGCCCAAGTGTGCCTTCGGAGGCAACGGGAATCCGATCTATTTGGAGGGCAGCCGGGAACTGCGACAGACGACAAAGGACCGGTTCGCATGGGCCGTCCAGGCCGTTGAGGCCCTTGGCACTGGCATCCGGTTGACCTCAGCTTCACAGATTGTCAGCTTTGAGTGCATTGCCTGGGAGTCTCCCTACATCGAGGGCTCTTATGTCTATTCTCCGGATTCCTTTGGCTTGGAAAGAGCTACTCCGACAATCCTTGCCCCTGACAGAGCGCAGCGGACGTCGCGACGGGTGCTCGGGCTTTCTGCCTGTGCGGCATACTTGAAATCCACGAAGCCACGCTTCTTCTGCGGAGAGTCCTTTGGTACCTACGGCCTCTGGTGCGGTTCAGGCATACCGGTCGAAGAGTGTCCCGGCGCGGCGGATGCTACAAACTGGTACCACTCCATGCTTCCGTGGTCAAGAGGCGAGAGAAGTGAGGATGTGGTAGGATCGGGCACTTCGCCAGTGCCTCTGTGGGCCGAGGCCGGGCCTGATCCACCTGCTGGCGATTGTCACTTTCCGAATCGGCCTCCGCATAGGACACCCTTCACGTGGGACCCCTCTTGCCTCGGAGGGGGTCTTGGCTGCAACGCAGATGGGAGCCACATGGAATGCCGCTGGTGCGGCTTTGATCCCTACCCGCCTTGCCCAGAAACTCAAGAGGCTGCGACTGGAGACTCAGATCTTTTTGTGGGGCTAGTTTCTTTGCTCCTAAGCGCCGCCTTCCTCAGTCTCCTCGCTGCTCTTTGCTGGTACTGCACCTCCCGACGCCGTGCGCGGGCACGGCCCAGCTGTATCTCTCAGATACCTCGCCAGGAGGCGCCAAGCCTCCTTGGGCGAACCACTCTGCCCGTCGAGAAGCCTCCCATCCGGGACCTTCCAGGTCCAGTGCTGCGCTAGTCTTACACGAGTATAGTGCTGGTATGTTTTCCTGTTTTGCTTTAAAGTCCCCCAAATCCAGGGCGACGTGTACAGGCCCACCACAAGTGTGGAAACCATGAAGCGGCAGAGACCGCATAGCGAAATGCAGGACTGTTCGAGTTGAGGCTTCCCGCAGATCCCGGCAGCGGCGTCGGAAACACAGTGGGGCGCGTCCGGAGTCCACAGGAAGCTCCTTTTGCAACTGGCGGTTCGAAGTGCTCCTAGCGCACACGGCCTGCTGGGACACAAAAAGATGCTTAGCGAAGGGTTGGCAAGAAGCAAAACAAAGGCAATTGTAGGCCACAGCCAGCGCGGGCGAACCAGTTTGCAAGCACTGCCTGTCCGGCGTCTTCCGACGGGGTCCAAACCAGAACCTAGGTGACGGCTCTTGCCAGCAGCTCAGGGCGGGCTGGAATGGCACGGAGTTATGCCGGCACTTGTATTGTCGCGTGCTAGCTCTTGTGACAAAAATCGAGCCTCAGGGTGAGCCGCATCTGTTCACAGCACCGCTGGGTGTCGCCATCCGGCACAACTGGTTCAAGGTGCGAGGGCCTGACTGAATGGGTCAAACTTCGTAAGTAGAGCACTTTCAAGTCCTGGGGCTCGCTCTTGCGCAGGACCTACGCTTTGAGCAGGAGTTGCAGGCAGGGCCGGCACTCGCCATGTCCGAGATGCTTTTCAAAGCCTCAGCAACTGTTGGTGGCTCTTCCTGATTTTGTTCAGCTTTCTCTTGTCAATCGTGAGCGCACCGTACATGTACTGCTCGGCTCCACGCCGAGTCGCGCTTTCGAGCCTCTCAGTTCTCAGGACATTCTCTTGCACCGGCTCCAGCGTAGCAAGGAGCTGAGACGCAAAAGACGTTTGTTGTGGGATACGCAGTCGGCTTCGCCGAGGATACAACTGCATCGTTTGCCAAAACGTGTACGATTGGGCAGTGGCCTCAGGCTCTGAGCGTCCAAACTTCCCGAAACTCCCTTTTGTTCGCTAAGGATGACTCCAACAACACGGACCCCGGATGGCTCTGAGCGAGACCGCGCCCGGCTTGTTCCTGGCATGCAGCTTCCTCGCGCTGCTTACGAGCTTGGAAAAGTCTTGACTCTTGACTGTAAATCTTGCTCTGCCCTTGGAACGGTCGTAATGCATCACCGTGTCGGGGGCATTCCGCCGCAGCCGTTGAGAACAAAGTCTGCCATAGTCGTCACGTGCCTGCATGGCTTCGACGAGCTTTTTCGATGAGGTGTCCCTGAACATTCGACCCTGAGCATGTTCAGCTCGATGTCAGGCCTCGCATGAAGTGAGGGCGCTCTCCGCTTAGGAGAGGGAGTGGCGGTGTTGACTCTGCTGGGACAGCCTGGAACTTTACCATGGGGGACATCTCGGCAAGAGCACCGATTCAACCCCGCTCCTCGGTTCTTTTTCCGGTCGGCTGTGCTGTCTCAAAGGCGTTGTGGAGACGGGAGAAAAGCAGAAACGATAAGGTGATGCTGCGAGCCATTACTGCTGCACTCGATGCTGTCGAGGGAGATGACTCCGTCAATGTGCTTGGACCAGCATTGTGGTGCAGCAATTCCACGTTGAGGCCTTTCAATTCTCAGGTGCTGGTGGTCACCAACAAGGGAAGCTTGGCCAGCAGAGCCCTCCCCCCTCAACTTGATTTTTACCGGGTTTGGGCTTGAGCTAAGGCAAGTTTTGGTCCAATGGAATGGACTTGAACTACAGGATCTGCTTTTTTCCGCGGCCGACGGTAGCAGCTATCAGGGGCCACTGGTGCGCGACCGGTGGAATGATGGGCCTCTTCGCCTGACTCGGTAAGGGGACTGGGGGCTTCGGTGTTGTTCTGGCTGGTCCAAATCGAATCAAGCTCGAAGCAGCAGAGAAGTCCGAGCCCAACTCACCGAAAGCTTTTGCCCAGGTTTGGCCTTCGATTTCCGGCTCATGTCCCGGGACGCAGGAGACTGTTGGGGGCATCCTCACTACATGGCGCTCCGGAGTGCATATCCTCGTTTCAGCAGCCACCGGGTACCGCTACTCGTAGGATACTTCTTCATCCCAGCTGTGGACTTGGGCCTGGTCTTCTCCCCGTTTCAGACACAGCTCATGAAGGCGCAGGGCATCAGCTCTTTTGCTTGCCATGGCACTGAGCTACCCAGAAGCCCTTTCAACAGCACACCGACTGAAGCGAGGGTGGGTTCAAGGCTAGTTCTCTTTCTGAGTCTTTTGAGCTTCCGTTCGTGCCTTGTCATACTAGAGTGACGGCGCAAGCGATAGGGGAGCAGGAGTACCATAGCACCAGGAGCGTGGTTGCTGCTTTCGAGGTTGGTGGTTTTCAACCCCCGGCCCATCCAAGCAGAGTTCGAAGGATGCTACTAGAGCCTTCTCGGAGGACAGCACGGCTTGATGGACAACCGGGTTCGGGTTGTGCTCGCAGAAAGGAGAGGTGTTGTTTCGGGACTGGAGACGTGCTTTGTGGCACAGGCCAAGCTTCCTCGCAGCATGCATCGGGACGTGCTCCTCTTCAATTCCAGGCCTCAGCCCACCGAATTCTCAGATGATACATACTGCACCATAAACTGTGTTATGCGCAATTTTATGGCAGCCATGACAGAGTCTGGGCCGGGCGCCCTGCCCTGTTGAGAGAGGCGCTGGACTGGCTTGGAGCTGCTGGCAGCCGGGCTCGTCGACGAGGCGCTGGTCGGCTACGAGATCCTGCGGCTTGCCTGGACCCCTCACTCTGGCCCTACACCCCGGCTTAGACCAGTATAACAAGGATCCTGCCTTTTTTCCAAAGTTAGGTTGGCTCCACGCGGTTCCTTAAAGCTGGTCGATGTTAATCATGAGGCGTGCGACGCGGGTGTGCATCCGGCGTGCTACCGGATGCCGGATAGCTGTTCGGAGACTTGTCAACCCGTAGATGGTTGTGCTTATGGTGATGGGCCCGTGGAAGAATCAGACGATGATGCGGAGGGTGGCTTGCCACCATCAGTACTTAGCTCGTCTAGTCTAGTTGCACATGTAACGGCTACTAGGCTTAATCGCCAACTCATCAAGTGTCCACCGGTGGTGCTGCAAACGTTGGCCAGTGCACGCAGACTGCACCGGAAGATGCGGTGTGTGTCGGTCGCATTTTTCGTGCAAGTACAGTGCGTTTATTGGACCTCAGCTAGGCTGAATCTTGTTCGGTCATTCTCGGGCTCTGCCAGCTATTGTTGTTTCTTTGCCCAACCATGAAAATGATGAGCGAGACACGACATTGCCTTCTGTGTGCGTGTGTGGCTGCACGCATCGTAGCGGCTCGATGAAAAGAATAAGAAAGCAAGAGCGCAAAATCGAAGAATAGTTTTCTATGTCTAGCTATTTATAGGTGACATATGTCGTTTCTATGCATGTATATACATATGCGTGTGCGTGCACGCACCTAGGTGCGATGTTTGTGTACATCTAGGTGTATTCAATTTGTCTACATTCACAGAGGGAGGGAGACAGATCCGCACCTGTGCGTACGACACATAGACATACAAGCACACACACACACACCTACAGACATACATACGCCGACCCATACTTGTACATATACACATCGACACACACACACACCTCTAGTGACATGGATGAGCAGATTAAGTAGGTATAGATGTAGGTGTTCGTGTACTGACACGAACCTATGTGTGCGTATGTACATATGTGCTGTGCATCTGTCTATATATACACATATATATATATATTGTACTATTTATGTGTATACCTATGTACACACACATACGTATAGCTATATATATATATATATATGTAGAACAATATGTGCATATACATATATGCACACATATGTGTGTGTTATCTTAACTTATATATGCGACATACATTACTTACAGAACATACAGTACACACATGACATTTCATTACATTGCATGCACACGTGTGTTTATGTCTGCCTGCCGCAGCCTGCATGCATGCATGCGCGTGAAGTATGTGTATGTACTGCAGGTTTGTCGCTTTGTGCACGCAGCACTAAGGCCCCTATATTATAGTACCCCTATAGATCCCTTATAGTAACCCCTTTAAGGAACCGTATGAAATCCTACCATGTTCTGGCTCCCTTGTCCAAGGCCCCGGGCCCAGACATTTGCTTCCTGGCTGCGGGCGAAAGGAACAGGGCCGGCCCGAGCTGCGCTTGGTCCCCTCAAGAGGCGGCTCTACGGGGAGGCAGGGGAGAGCTGAAAAGGGACCTGATTGCATTAACTACTGGCTTCTTCTCAGTGTTGTGGACCTGGGGGGCTGGTGCATGCTGGTGCCACTGTTACAGACAAATTGGCAGGGAAGGATCCTTGAGGAGGTTCCAGATATTTGTGCTTCTGCATGCAGCCGATCCAATTCACAAGGCTTCCAAGCAAAGATCAGTGATGTCGGTTCAGATCTTGGAGATGAAGAAACAGCCCGACAGTTCAGAAGTGGCTTTGACGTCCTGCTATGTAAAGCTTGGCATCTTTCAGCAAGCAACCGACTGGGGCGGCAGGGACCACACGGAGAGTGGAATCTCACGGAAAAAGAAGAATCTCCGGACGGACCTGACACTACTCCTTCCAGCCCCTTCCTACACCATCTGACTCTGGCCTACTGCGACTCCGCAAGAAAAACAGACAAGGGTAAACCCGTACAATCCCGAGAAATTCTGAAGGTCCTCAACGCGTTGGAGGGCGGAGTGATGGATTTTCCCGGGCGCGTAGCCGGTGTCGACAGAGCTGCCCCTGGAGCCAAGTTGTGAAAAAGAGGTGTCAATTGGGGCTGCGATTTTGGCTTGACAATGTCAAAGGGTTGCTTTGCGAGAGTGAGAAACGAAAAGGGTAGCTGTGCGTGTAGTCAACAATGGGGGCGTAGAGTCGAGGACGGCCGTTGGAAAGTGTACTGTACAAGTCTTACTTTCCCCCCGGTGAGTATATGCCTGTGGGGCTTGACCTACAGGGCTGAGAGCTTTGCAGATCTGCCAGGGCACTCCTGCCAAGCTGAGGAGATGAAAACCAGTGGCTGTAGCAAAAGGCAGCCTCAATGCACGCGCAAGTTGCTGATGGCTCGAGTCGGAGGACTAACCAGATGTTGTGATCTGAGCGATCCCTTCAGCTGCTCAACAGCCGGAGAACCTACAACTTCCAAGGATCGATATCCTCATGTTCGCGAGAAGCGCTCAGCCATCTTCAGCCCCATTCCGAGTCCCCAACCTTGGGAGCCAGAGGCACATGGGGCAAAGAGCATAAAGCAATATGCAGCTGACCGTACAGTACGGTCAGCTCCATGGAAGTACTGGGACCTTTCCATAGCTTTCATACATTGCCCGCCATGACGTATGGATGGCTGTGGCAATTCCTTGTGCTTCTGCTGCTGCCGCTTTCTCTTAGCAGCGATAGCTGTCCAGCAAACAGTGAGGCAGGGCCAGGACTCGGAATTCCCACCATGTTCGAGTCCCGAGCTCCGTTGAGGCCTGCAGCGAGCAGAGCAGCAAAAGGAAGGCCGATTCTGATTCTCCTCCTCCTCCCCGAAGCCATCCGCTCTTGAGGCTTTCTGGAAAAGCATGCGGCAAGAAGGTGCCTTGATCCTGGAGACCCTTGATTCTTGGTCAGTGCCCTGTCCTGTTCGAGGCCTCGAGCTCAAACTTCGCCGGAAGACGGTCGAAGAGAAGGCCTTCGGCGGACAGCCTGCCCACAACAGGACTGCAATGGCCAGGGACTCAAAGCAGCAGGGGTACGACTTGAGCCCGCTCCGTCCCTTCAGCTGCTTCTCTGCTAAAGGTCTTGTCGGACGACGTCTTCTATGGCCGTGCCATCATGAAGATCCCGCGCCAGGATGCCGTGCTAGCAGCTAGCAGTCCTTGCGAAAAAACCGCTGCTCTTGCGGCTGCTAAACACTTCTGTGGCAAATGCCGGTGAGGCGGTCCTGACCCTGGAAACAGCCAGAGAAGAGAAGCTTCGAAAGGAGCTGACAGGCCGTGAAAATGCAGTGCCGCAGTGCGTCACGTCGCTGTCAGCGGGTCGACTTGTCCCTGGACCAAGGCTTCCTCTTCGAGAAGAGGAGCGACCTCCGGGGCTCTGTTAAACACAGAGAAATGAGTCTCTGACTCTGTAGGAAGCTGGAGACGGTCTACAACATCTCCAGCCCTTGGCCGCAACGAGAGCTCCGAGACCGCGCTCTCCCTGCCGAGCTAAGGTGAGGACTACACGCATCTGCTCAGCTTGGCTTATCCGCTCATTGCGGAAAGACGGAATCCTGAGTCGGTTTTTCGCGAGTGGTGCTTGGCCCAATCAGCGAGCGACAGCAGACCTGCATCGCCAGAAGTTGCCTTGCCTTGCAGGTGTGAGCAGCGTGCATGCCGTTGCAAGATATTGCAAGGTTGCAGGCGACGGAGAATGCCTCCGTCTTTGCCTTGCAGCTGACACATCGGTCAGAGGCTCAGAGATCGCTTTTCTTCAAATGGCCTTGAGATTCTTCTTCAGGCAGAAGAAGGTGCTGACCGGTACCACCGTAGAGGATGCCATCCAGGTGCAAGAGCTGACAAGGCAACCAACAGTTTCGTCATGTTTCCTGGGTCAGGAGATGGCTTATCGGAAGCACTTGATTCTCAACACCGCATCCAACCTTACTTTCTTCAAGAAGATGCTTGGAAAGGCAAAGTGTTGGTCGACCTCGATTCCTACAGGCGTGCAAAGTGATAGTATGTGCACAAATGTGCATCCAATGACAAAACTGGAGAGTAAGAAAGAGGTGGAATCCAGGCGGGGATCACACCGGGGTGGGGGTCAGTTGGAACGTTACGTAAGTCTCTATCTGTCTTATCCCTTCCCCCTAATATTAAAACGCGCCCCCCCCGTCCCCCAAATCTAAAAACTGGATGTCGGGGCCGGAGTTTTTATATTAGGGGGGGTTCGGGGCATGCGGGTATGAGTCGAACTGAGAGTAATATGGCCCATATCTACCTACGTATCCATTCATCTGTCTGTCTATATACACAGATACACGCGCACACACAGACACACACAGAAATATACATATATATATATATATGCATACAGAAAGCGTTGCACTGCAGGCCCGAGTTTTGCACCAATCCGGTTTCTGCTTATTCCCTTTATCTTTGAGGTTGCCGATCTTGAGCTACGCACGCCTGGGGACAAATGAGCCTAAAGTTATTTCACTATCGGACATGGGAAGGTAAGTATACGTATACATATACACATATCCACATATGCATATATACATAAGTACATACATACATATACATGTACATGTACATATACACATACGCACACGCATACACAGACACATACATATACATATACAGTCACATAGACATACACATACGCATGCATATACCTATACCTATACATATACATATACATATGGAACCCCCCCAAAAAAAGCCCACACCTGAGCTGCTCAGGAGGCATTACATCCAAGGTAAATTCTACCCCGGTGTCCAGGGTTCGCGTCCATAAGCGACGTTGCAACCGAGAGAAGCCTAGATTTATACTTCTAAAATTCCTACAGTTCCCGAATTTCCCACAGCTTTTCCGTGCTAAGCTTGAACCAGCTCAGTACGACTATTGGACACGAGGCAGTGATCTGTGGCTGAAGTGCAGAGAACTCTTTGCAAGTTTCCAAAATTTCCAAANTTTCCGTGCTAAGCTTGAACCAGCTCAGTACGACTATTGGACACGAGGCAGTGATCTGTGGCTGAAGTGCAGAGAACTCTTTGCAAGTTTCCAAAATTTCCAAAAGGGCCGCCCTTATAGCACAGAAATCCAAAATTTCCAAAAAGGGCATCCTTATACCGTCGGGATTTCCAAAATTTCAAAGTTTCCAAAACTTCCGAAATTTCCAAAAACTCCAAAATTTCCAAAAATTCGAAAATTTCCAAAAAGTTACCCCTATGTTTTCTGAAATCCTACACCCTAGGTTTGAAAATTTTGGAAATTCCGACGATATAAGGATGCCCTTTTTGGAAATTTTGGAATTTTTGGAAATTTTGGAATTCTGTGCGTATAAGGGCGGCCATTCTGGAAATTTTGGAAATTTCGAAATCGTTACGAGGTAAGGGTACCCTTTTTGGATGGCACACATAAGCAAACACTCCAAAAATACTGCTTTCCTGTAGAGTATGAAAACTTTTCTACGAACAGATATTGCGTACTCCACACATTCATGCAACCCAGTAGTCACAATGATGCTGCAACTGAAAGCTCTAGGAGCCCGGCCTGCAGTTCGCAGAGACTAGCTAATTGTAACTAGGTAGTAAGTGAACAATTTTTTGCCATCTTATGATTAGATCTAAATGGGCATTACATCCTAATTGCTTTAGCGTTCATTTGTAGCTGAAGGTATGTAGTGAGCTATTTTTCAGCATCAGTCAGGAAGCTGAACAATGGCCAATCATCGCAATCTTATGATTCAAACTCATTATCCTAATCTCGATATTTGCATCACGATTACTACTAGTTTCAAGTACATGAATAATATTAACATGACGCAACATGGTTCTTTGTTCATTAATATTAATACTTCTGATATACATACCAACTAATATGTTAACAAAATTGAACACTCGTACTAATATCTTGTCGTATTAGCCTTAGTGATAGATGTAAAATGTTATGAATATTAGTGTTGAGAATAGCTAATAAGAGTACGCGTATCAGTATCCGTAGGAGTATTCTTATAACTTGTAGTAATACTAGGATTAGCATTAATATTGGCGTTAGTATGTATATTTGTTTTCGGACTATTCGAGTGCGTAAGAACATTAGTATTCATATTAGTATTAGTATTTGAGAAGAGCTAATACGAATATGCAAATCAATATCCGTAGGAATATTAATACTTACATTACTATTAGTATTAGCATCAGTATTGGCATTCGTATTGGCAGTAGTATGTATATTAGTACTCGTATTAGTACTACTCTTAACATGAACATGATTGTTCGAATTCGTGGGGACATTAGTATTCATAGTAGTATTAGTACCACTATTAATGTGAGTATTCGTACTGATAGTACTATATAATACGTTCTTCCATTAGTATTACTATGGTCAGTATCCGTATGAGAATTAGTACTTACTCCAAGTCCGTGCTTAAAAAGTACTTACAGTATTATTAGTGTTCGCTTCAGTATTAGCAGTAGTGCGTATATTTGTGTTCGTATTAGTACTAATTACTCTTAACATGAACGTGATTGTTCGAATTCGTGGGAACATTAGTATTCATAGTAGTATTAGTACCACTATTAATGTGAGTATTCGTATTAATATTACTATAAAACACGTTTTTCCATTAGTATTACTATGTGTATAAGTACCCGTAAGAGTTTTCATATTCAAGTTAATATCAATGTTACTAGTAGTATTAGGATAAGTTTTAATATTAGTATTCTGATTAACATGAATATAAATACATATGAATAATGTTAACCGTGGGTTGTAAAAATCTTAGTGCTTGAATTAGCATGTTCGTCATTAATACTCATTGGCCTTGCATGTAAGGTCACGCGCGAAGGTGAGCAGCTCTTAGAGGAACACGAATATTTCTTATAACGTATAGCAGCATCTACGAACGTAGATGGCGGACAGACAGAACTTCTCCTACTGTGGATTCGAAAAAGCGGCGACACACATGAATTCAGAGGTCGTGCGGCACTTGTCTACATTTAATCTTATATGTATTATGTTGACCTGTGTCAGCTAGTTACATGTCTCTTATCATGCATTGCTATGCATGTATGTGGTGGAAGGGGTTATAAAGCCACAGCACACTAGATGAAGAGAGACTAGATATACTAGGAGTGCATGAATCATAACAATATTGAAACATTGAAACAGAGTAGACTCAAACCTGTATCTACAAAGGAAGAACCAAAAGCAGCAGTTCGTACCTTCATCAAGCTGTGACGTGGCAACGAGACTTTGGCTTTGTGACAGGAAGAGATAAAGGGAATAAATGCCAATGTTTTGGACCGTTATCCTGAAATCAGGGATTCCGTGGGCTTTGGNGGGGGGGAAAAGGGTGCCGCGTCGCCGTGTCGCAGGACCCCCTCCACCCACGCCCCACCCCAAGCCAGGCCTCTCGTCCCAGCGATCAGTCACACGTCAAAGGCGTAACTCCCCCCCAAGCCAAGCCTTAGCAAACATGGGGGAGCGGGAGCGGATACCCCACAACACATGGAACCACAAACAGGGAACCACAGGGCGGGGTGGGGATGGACAACCCACAACACAGGGAACCACAGGGCCCCTTCCCCGATGATGCTGTGCACAATGACGTTGATGTGCTATTCCCGGTGTGGCTGTTGGTGCTACCTTTGCTCTTATGTTGCTCTAGGCTTCGGCACCGCATGTTCATTGCTTTATTTAATTGAAAACCGTGCTTGGCTTGTGATGTTCTTGCGAAAACTGTATCGACCGTTGTCATACCAAGCCAAGTTTCGGTTGGGTTCGTTAAAAGTAAGCTTGAGCACGTGTTTGATTGCTTTTCATTCGGGACTCTTGAGCAAGGGACCGGAGGAAAGTCCGGATGTGGATCATGCCTCCCGCTGGCCCCTCCCCTGCGCCCTGCCCCCGGAATCATGACCACCATCTTCGTCATCATCATCACCATAATATTCATCACTGTCAATGGCTTTGGAGGGCAGGTAGGAGTTCAGTGGAACTGTCATATCACATCCCGAACGATCTCTTAGCAACCGGACGCCCAACCAGCAATAGCCATGGAAGGGGGCGCAGCCGATCGCAACCACAGTGGGGAGGGGCAGGGGGGAGCCCACACCACAGGGAACCACAGGGGGGAGGGGGAAGATACCATGGGGTGGGCGGGGGGAGGGGGGGGCCTAGCAGCATCTCTCTCTCTCTCTCTGTGTGTCTGTGTTTCTGTGTGAGTTGTGTGTTGTGTGTCCTTCTTGTCGGACTAGTTGCGGGTGGGCCTAGTGAAGTGGCCCATAGAAGGACTCAGAACGAGAAGTGCCGGGGGGGAGGCGGCTCCGGGAGGCGGGCACAGGAACGCGCGACGTTTTCGAAGGGGTCTCAAGCCCATAGGGGCCCATAGTGCCATAGACACAACGAAGGAAAGATACAGTCAAACGCAAAGAAAACAGAAACGGCACAGCTTCACATCTGGAGAGGGCAGCGCCTCCCCTGTAGAAAACCACCAAGACGAGACTGTAGTCGGAGATCACATCTGTAGAGCATCACAAAGACAAAGACCATTTCAGCAGCTTCTCTGAGAATAGTCATGCACGGGCAAAACTCAGGAAACCGGTGACCGAAGCCGAAGCCACCTGGGCGCTGGTAGCTTGACTCAACTCTAGTTCCGATTGGGAAGCTTCAGAAAAACAAGGACCTTGCATAGACCCTTGCATTGTGCGAGTGTGCGAGTCGAAATAGTCACATCGCTACAGCTGAAGTGAAGCACCCCCAAGTTTCGCACCGAAACTTCAATAAGGTAATAAGATCTTGAGCTTAGGCCGTGATTATGCGGCATGGTCGTGTGGTTCATCCATACCAAGATCAACGGGATGTCCGCAACCCGCGTGTCGCAGTCTGCAATTCTGTGTGACCATCGGTTTTTCAGCTGCACGGCTTTGCTTTTCTTCACGGGCCTCAGTCGTTTTGCTACCAACGGGCATTTTTGCCGAGGCATGTACATCTTCCCACTGCCAGAGCTACTGGATGTGGCTATGCACGCCAGTCCCGGCGTAGCCATTAGTTTTCAGGAGGAAGTGATCATCGATGGAAAGCGGGAGCAGGAGTGGACCTCAAGCACGTGCCGGTAGCTTTTAAGAGTTTGTACCATTTTGTAACGCTTTTCTCAGAATATTGGGCTGGTGTTGGCCTTGAAAGTTCCACGTGCTTTGGCAGGATGTCGTGGTTCAGATCGCACGCCGCGACATGCCAAAGGGAGAGGAGATTTTCGTTTGGCCGGGGCGCCTGTCCAACAGCGAGATGATTGCCAGGCTGGTGACGAGCTCGGTGACCGCTGAAAGCATCTTCTCAACTTTGAGAGGCATGGCTTCAGCTTTCGCGAGAATCCAATCGGGATTGGCCGAAATGTTTCCCAGCCACCAAGCTGGAGCGAAAACAAGAATGCCAAGGGCCGGAAGGTGCGGTGCCCCAGAGGGCTGAGTGTTTCCGCGACTCGGCTCAGCCTGTGAGGAGTACGACCTCTACAACTGCTCCTCTCTGGAGGCTTTTGAGATGCGCTTCAGTGCTGAAGGCAAAGGGGACAAGATGAACCTTCCCCCATTGAGAGGGTATCGGCGGCACGCCATCTAGGCTTCTAGGGTCCATGGGTGTGACCACATCTCTGGGTCTGGGTCTAACGAGTCTGACGTTCCTTGCAGACAGTCGCTTGCTCACAGGCTTTCCGATGCGAAACTTCGTGCGGTGTTACCGCGTCTCCTGGTTTATTACCAACGGTTGGTATTCGCCTGCACTCAAGAGCCGAATGCGGGAGCTGAACAAGTGGCCGCCGCCTGAGAAATACACGACCCTTGGTTTCAAATCTCCGCAGCTGTCTAAGATGAGCCTCAAGTTGAGTGTAATCCTTGGACGTCGAAGGCAACAACACACGGTCTCAAACATACATAAGCTAATGTGCAGCTTGTGGCGTGTGTATCTGTTTAACATACATACATACATATATATACATACATACATACACACACACATATATATATATATATGTAGCGGTATGTATATACAAGCACAGGCAGATATATGCAGGCATGCACGCATGCATTCTGTGTCTGTCTGTATGTATGTATGTATGTATGTACGTATGTATGAGGAAGCCTGACTGGCTCTCCTGGACGCAAGCCGACGCAGAAGTCAATCGTGCAATTCTGGACTATTGTCAGTCCATGAAGCAGCAGCTCAAGGACTCATTCAGTATGGGCCTAGGTGGAAGGATTGTTTAGGGTTTGAGCGTTCAAGGTTTTAGGGTTGAGGGTGTTCGGGTGCTTGTGGGTCATGGCTCAATGTCCTCCTACGTGTAGTTGACTTAATCAGAGGTGGTGGTGGGTTAGAGCTGGCCGAGCTTTCTGCAGGACACGATGGATTCAGACACTGCAGAGGATTTCCGACACTCCAGGGACCCTGTCGATCGTGTGCTGTGGCACATGCGGTCGGAGGAATCCCGCACCTTCAAGAATTGCATCTCCGCGGCGAAGAAGATAAAGATGTAGCAGCCCCCGAACGAGCCTAGACAAAACACTTGCAGTGCAGCCCGAACCCACTGCAACACGGCCCGATAAGCAGCTTAACTGTACCAGTGATTGCAAATATTCAGTTTTTTCAACCTGCACGCTTGCAACAGCTGTGATGGCCCGACAAGGGGGCATCACATGCATGCCGTTTCACAGGCAGAGGACCCCTCTCGCATGCATGGACCAACAGTGCTGGCATGCCGCCGCAGAAGTGACTGTCCTAAGCTGTGCAAAGCGTGGATCATGTAAAATCTGGTCAGAATGATGAACATAGACCCACATTTAAAACCTAAACCCTGGGTTGCTCAGGCTGCATGCCGCTACTCTCCTCACCCGTTTCGTCCAAGCAGTGAGAGTCGAAACCCCATCAGCTCGGAACATTAGGCACCGAGTTTACCAGGGATCTTCAACGGATTCTTTCTGTGCTACTTGGGCGATGTGGTTCGATGTGGTGTCCGGTTCTTGGGTCTCGCGAACTCGGTGCTTTCCCATGATCCGACCATGAGATTCTCGATCCGAAACCCTGAGAAGCTGCACCTGCAGCTGTGTTTGGTTTCCAGCAACATCCAAGAGGCCATGGACGTTCTCAGTCTGAGAGGCACGACCGAACGTAGCAAGCCGGAAAGTGACCCCGAATCTCGAGGCCTCGGCCTAGGCCTGGGTCTAACCCTCAAATGCCAGTGACAGGCCCCACAGTGGCCGGGGCCGCCCAGCCCACAAGCTTGCGGCGAGGCTCGAGCTGCGTCTTCGTGAGGTTCGGAGCTCCAAGGAAGTCTCCGGGTGCCAAGGAACCTTTATCTCGGTGCATTCAGATAGAGTTCGGTTCCTTTGCGTGTTCGAGCTGGCATGTTCAACTTGTCTTTCCTCGGACAATCTTCGATTAGGCAGTGACCTGAATCTGATTATGGCTCCGTGCCTGCATTGCGTGGTGTTTGAAGGTGCAGCACTGGCTGTCCAGCCACCGGTCCCTCATGCACGTGGTAGTGGCATCTCTGGGACGAAGGCAGAAGGAGCACTGCAGCTCGGAGAGAGACCGGGGCCAAAATGCAGCCAGAGCCAGGCTGCCCTGGGCGTTCTCGGCTGCGCCCTCTTTGCAAGGCGCGAGCAGGCCACGATCCCACGGCACTTGCAGCTCTGTTCCAGCTGTGCGGGTGCTGCAGGGAGGGTCACTTAAGACGGCCTTGAAGGCCCTGAGCCGCCGTCGAGGCCACATTGGCCGCGCTGCCAGCGCCGAGGTGGAAGCTGAGTATAAGCCCTTAAGCGAGTGCGAGGAGATTTTGCAGTTTTGCAGAGAGTCTTTCTGTGAAAGGTAGAGGAAGCTCCCAAGCGGCTGAGAAGGAGGCGCAGGGTTCCAAAGTCAAAGCCACAGACGGAGATCACGTCGGACATGCGGCTCGGCTCTGCAAGCACGCGAAAAAGAGCGACGGATTGGAAAAGTTCGGACACCATCTTCCATCCGAGGCTGACCCTGAACACTTGCAACTGCGATCTGATTCTGGACACTGTGCCCTACCTGCACATTGGTGAAACTGGTGGGAGGAAATATTCGGTTAAAAGTTATCATGCTGGCATTTCTGTGATGCGAGCACGGCCTTGCACGGGTGTAGTCTTTAGGGGCTGGGTCCGATATCCAGTCAAGGTCGTCGAGTTCGAGGACCTCCTTGCGCCGAACGAGGCACGGGCGCTGCTCGATGCCGCCCGAGTCACTGCCGAGACGCGCCCTGACTGCACTGGCAGCGGGTTTTTAGGCTCCGATCGCTCCAATTTGTCTCTCATCTCAGGAATGGATGGGGAGCAGCATCGTGGTCGCAGTGAGCCTGCCTGGCCATGCAGCCGGGCAATGCTCCTCTCGGCAAAGCTCTTGCTTCGTACTGGCTATCCGAGGCAACCCACGAGAAGTACGGTACGAAAGACCGGGCCAAGAATCAAAGCATTCCAGTTCTTGCCATTGTCAGCTCTAGAACTGTCAAAGTTTGCGATGCGCGTGTTTTGTGGAAGCCTGCAAGTAGCAGCATGTCCATGATGAGCACAGCAGAGAACAAGACAGTCTAGACTGTCTCATGCCTGAGCCGGGACTGCCCCACCTCAACTCAATCAAGGGTCCCAGTCAAGGGAGGTATGCAACAGACCGCAAGCATCAACTTGCATCACTGTCGTTTCTTCCGCCATGGATGCATCCTGGGCAGATGCTTTTGCGGGGCAGCTGAAAGTAGCGGTAGCAAAGCGCTGGTTGATTTATACAACCAAATCTTTGATCATCATCCGCGACCATCCAGACACTTGGCCGTAATCTTGAATCGCCATTAAAAGTACCGAAACTTTACCCCGCCAAAACCCTTTCCACCTGCAGCGCGATTGTCCGAAAAGCATCCCAGGACTATGCAGGCCAAAGATCGTCCGAGATCCAGCTGCTTGGATCACGAACTGAACGGATCTTGGGCAGTGCGCCACGGTTCATGGTGCGCACGGTGCCTTACGGTAGTCTCTTGTCGTGCCAGTCTGGCTGGGGCCTGGTGCACAGGCCTTGGTTCCTAGTCGCCTGCTGTCCTGTTGTGTAAGTCCAAAGTCGGTCTAAAGCCCTGTGGCTGTTCAACGCACGACGTGCTATTTGAGCACCGGCTTGTTTCTGTACCATGCCACCGTTCTGCAGCCAGCTTGGCTCGCTCTGCCTTGGGGTATCTGATATCTATGAGAGCTTGAGGTTTTGGTGTTCTTGTATCATTTCATTATGACTTGTGTTACTGTCGCGATTGCGGCTTCAAACAGTGTCAGCGTCCGTCTTTGTCTGGCTGTTTTTCAACTTGCATGTGGCTATTCTCGTCCTTGTTTCGACTGCGGGTAGTTAGAAGGACAGAGAACTGCCAGCATGTGTGGGTTCAATTTTATGTTCTCTTGGAGAGATTGCGAGTTACAAGGGTGGTTGAACCTGAAACGGGCGTTTCCAGTATGACGTCCTTGCTGCTAAACCTGCACCTCCTTTTCTCGATGCGCAAATGCATTCATACACCGCGTCTTGCCTGGCTGAGAGGGTGACCAGATTGACCAGACGTATCCACAGCAACATCATGACTATTATGATCCCCGAGGTTTCTTGGAATTGCCTGCCGGACTGGAGCAGCAAGGGAAGGGAAGGACTCACCGATGTTTCTGTCCGCGCCGCGCTTGTGACGAAACAAGATCCGCGAGGCAGCTACAGACATGTCATCTCTGGTTCTATCCCGACAGGATGGACTTGTGAAGGAAATTCTGTTAATTTTAATGTAGTGTGAGATTATAGTATAGACATGAGTCTTTTCTATCTTCCAATAATCCTGCTGAAACGAGTTCCATCAGTAAAGCGCTTGAGCAAACTTTTTTGGAGGACACGCCTGACGGCTTCCAGCAGAAGCTTCGAAGTTTGCCGCTCACTTGCAAAGGCAGAACGAGCTTCGCATAGCTTCGCTACGCTAGGCTTTGGAGCTCCGCTGCAGGTCCGCTGGCAGCAGGCCGCTGGCGTGCGAGGCGGTTCTGGGGATCCTCGCCCTCAACCAGGACGTGCATGCGTCGCTCATCGTCGCTCTGCTGCTCTGCTGCTGCTCTGCATCTCCGTCGTCGCGATCGTTACATCGCTTCCTGCAAGAGGATCTTTTCCTCCTCGTCGTGACGGACGCCGTCACCATCGCAACTCGGAGCTTGACTTTATGGAGCGCTCGTCGCGGAGCGCTGAGCGGAGCTGAGGTCGAGGGCAAAGAGGCGATTCAGAGAGTCCGGAAGTGCGAAGCCCTTCCGGCCGGTGAGAATAGCAGTAGCTCGGCCCCACTTACTTAGTGCTTGTTGGGGCATTGGTGAGCGCGAAGCGAGGTGAAGGTGCCGAGGCAGCCGCGACGGCAGCTGAGATCAGCAAGGAGAGTGATAGTGGCAACAGTGGCTGAACTGTTTCTACGAACGGAGATGATAGTGAGGTGTGCAGGCCGTGGCCTGCAACAAAGGTCAGGTAATGTTGAGACCCACCTGTCGGTGTTGTGCAGATGCAAGACAAGCAACAGATGGGTGATTCTGTAGATTGGCGTAGGCCACTTTGCCAGTGAAGACCGGAGAACAGTTCGCGCCAGAGAATGACCCAGACTTCTGCTCCAAAATATTTTCACGTCGGAGCCCAAGGTTACGCAGCTGCTGGAGGAGCACTTCTACTTCTCACACAGTATTGATCTCACTCGCAGGCTCCAGCAACGGATGGAGCCTAGACATAAGGCAGTGGGTTCTGCCGCAAGAGTGGGAAGATCTTTGGCGCTTTGTTGGCTTGCATCACCAAGGAGAGAGAAACGAGCCCTTCACTGCTCCATGGCACAGTCATGTGCATGATAGCATCCCTATTGAATACAGCCCGCCTTTGCGTTTGTATCTCCAAGCAGAGCTTGGCCTGCCGCCAGCCACGAGCCCCCTCCGTGAAATTTCGAGATCTGGTCCAAATGCAAGATAGGTTGCACGCAGATCCTCGATATGCCGGGAACCTACTGTTGGCTCATGCTGACTGCGCCGGTGGCCGGTGGGGCCGGGTCGTCCCCTGCAAGGTTTGGAACCTGTCTCTCTGCGAGCCGTTGCTGGGCCAGGGAGCTGCTCAGAGCATAACATGTCGTGACAATGTCGTGCACTTTTTTAGTGGCTTCCAAGAGCTACCACGGGATGGGCGTACGCTCGTGCGCGCGCACGAGCATGACTGAGGTTACAGAGCGGTGGTTCACACCTGTCGCTTGGCCCAAGTAGTCTCGTGGAGACACCAATCGGTCCTGCTGAAGAATTGTCAGGTCATCCAAGGACACCTGGGCGTAGCCGTCGTGCCCTTGCAAGGGCTCCGACTGCCAGCCGTACCTTTGCAGGATTCGTCCAGCAGCAGGAGCTCGAGCTCAAGACACTTCAGAAACCTCAGGCTCTCCGGTTGCTCTTGGTCGCTCGCAGGCCAGTCTCGGTCGCCTCTCTGGTCGCTTCTTAGATGCTTTCCGGTGTGCAAGGAGCCGCTGGCATGCGGGGACCCGCTACAATGCTCGGGGCCTGGATGACGACTCCGAGGCGCTTAGGCGGCGCCCTCTCCTCTCTGCTGGCTCTGCTCTGGAAGGCTGCCAACTGGGTTGAGAGCGAGATGTTGGTGAGGCGTCCAGGAGGCCCAGAGCACTGGCTTGCTCTGACGCAGGCGCCGGAGCACCCATCCGAGACAGACTTTGAAGGAAATACACATACTTCTGCCTTTGCTTCATCGCTCCCTTTAGTAACCACGACGAAGGGTACCGTTGCCAAGGTTCTTCTCTCACCCAAATCTCGTTAGTGCTGTGTCGCAGTTGCATAGCCTTGAGGAGATGCACAGCAACCACAACAAGAACCGGACAACAAAGGAGCTGGCAGACTAACAGCAAAAGCAGAAGACCAGCAGTCAGTGTGAAGCAGGAAGAAGGCTACGATTAGAAGAGATGAGAAGCGTCGATTGATCACTTGCAGGTCCGAGGCAGTGCTCCGGTTCACTGGGAGCAGAAGCCCAGCTCAGGTGTCACCGTGACGCGAGGCCCGGCGCCTTTGGCACAACAGGATGCCTTCATGCGAGATTCGGGCCTACAGCCTGACATGCAGATGCTGTGATACGGGACTTGCCCCTAGAGAAAACGATCGACAAGACGAACGGAACACATGAAAGTTGCAAGAGCTGACACTGGCACGTGCGAAACAATCAGTGATCTCGACTCTGAAAGTTGCGGACGGTACCAGGTTGGTACACCGGTGAAGCATGGGGTGAGTTGGTGCACGACGTGCGGTTGCATGGTTGTCATTGAATCATACTTTCGACACACTCACGCACGCACACAGCGGCTTGGTGGGTTTCTGCATCTGAGAACGAGGTCGCTGTGGATATTCGGAGAGTTTGAACTGGATGCCCGGTTTAATCAAACAGCTGGAGCTCGGATTCTTGCATTGACAGGTGCGGAGCTCGTGGCTCTGAGCTTCAAGAAGCACCAGGCCTCGTGTTTTTTGCGTGAGCCTGCAGAGCTTTTTTCTCCATGTCAGCAAAGCCCTCATTCTCTCTTCGGCATTGTGCGCTCATGACGCCGGCACCCTTCAAGAGTTGTTCAGCTGCCTTTTGCGAGGCTTGGATACGAGAAGAGTATGGCGAAGTGTTCCTCGTGCCCTGTCAGAGAACAGCAAACGGAGAATCGCTGAACAGTATGCCGGTGAAGGGGTGTTTCATCATGTTAGTGCTGCAGAACTCTTCGAGTCCGAGCCAGAAGCCACACACAACTCCCCTAACAGCTCCGAAACAGCTTGGCTCAACAGCCCCTCTTCGGTTTTTATCTTCTGTCCTCTTGGCTTGGGACACTATATGAAGCAGCCTATCTTAAGCCAAGTCCCTAGCAGCTTGTCGTAAAAACTGATTGCTGCGCAAGATCCAACTTCAACAAAATGCCCATGGTGCCGGCAATCCCAAAACAACATGGTTTTCCCTCCACGACACACCTCTGCTCGCGCACGTTACCTTATCAATTGCCGCCGCGGTGCTCTTTCGAATGCGCACATTCACCTCCTGGTCGGGCTGCGATGAGAGCGGCAAGAACATTCGGCACAGGTTGAGCGCATCATGCGCACGTCTGGAACGTCACGAAGCCTCAGATTACCATCCCTCGGCCAGCTGCTTGAAAAACGTGTCCCAGGGGCATGCTGAGCAAGGCATTTACTGCAGAAAGATGCAGGGCCCTCCGAGTGCATGACCCAAGGTGCTAGCATTTAGACTGGCATGGGCCAATGGGGGCCTACTTGCGCATGAGGTGAGCTTGCTGTCACAGGCCGCCTCTAAGCGTGACACAGAAGGCCTGGTGAGACTCCTGGGGTTACGGCCTCTTCCGACTGTGTGCCAGGTCTGCTGTCTGAGGCCCTTGCACAGCACTCCAGGCCCCCGCGACATGTCCGTGTCTATGCTCGAGGAGTGCGACACCTCATGCCGACCGCTGCATGACATCAGCTGAGATGCCATGTTCCTGAATGCGACGGTTCGGTCAGCTCTCAGCGACCAGCTCAGCTAGTCATGCTCATTGTTATTGGTGTCTACGTGCATAAGCGTTACAGCAGCAAGAGGGCCAGAACTCAGTATCCCCTTCAAAAAGAGGGAAGCCAGCCTAGATCGTGCCAACATCTTCAGGCCTCAGTTCGCGATTGCACCCCACATCAGCCAAAATCGTTTCGGGTGGAACCCCTCGTACGGCGGCACAGGATTTGCCTTTGATGTTCGTGTAAGAGTCATGTTCTGATTCGCGACGATTGGCGCCATCTGGCCGCAACCTGAGAATCTGCACTCATGAGCGGAGATTGAGTCATGAGCTTGCTGCTTGCTCCAGAATGAGGCCATGGAAGATAACGAAGAGGCAGATGTCAGCCCCCAGAAGGGGAGGACGGAGCCGTCAAATGGACTCAATTTGAGCCTTCTCATGCGCATGTGCGGACACTCTGCTGCAAAAGAAGCCGGAGCAACCCTTACTGCCAGGACTCGCAGACTCAGACTCACCGCTCTCTGAGGTACCTGGAATGACATTTCGTTTGCACTCATCATCCTGTTCTGTATCGTCGCTCTGAGCTACTCCGACATAGCTCCCGCATGGCGGTTCATGGACGGCAGAGACGCAGAGCCCTCAGTTCGGCTTTAAGCGAAAACGACGTGTAAAGATGCAAAGTTCCGCTCGGACGCAGTCTCAAGCCGTCCCAAGGAAGGACTGTCGCAAGTGGCGTGGGCCTATCTGCTGGCAGCACCTCAGACACGCAACTTCCTAATTCACCTCGCCTTTTCCTTTTCGTGTCGTAGAGAGGTCCGAGAGGTCCGAGAGCAGTGTTCAGGGCTTTGGGCAATTCCCAACAAATGAAGTTATGAAGCACGATCGCCCCAATCAAGTCGCAATAGTGACTCTGTGGTTCACACTAAACGGTGCAGGTGCCCTGTAGGCTCAGCAGGCCAGCTTCGAAAGAGTCGACTTGGAATCCTGAACTCTGCGATAGCTCCAGGAAAGACGCGCCACCGCGGCGATGCTTTAAAAGAACTTGAGATCAGCTAAACACACACTGCCTTCCGAAGCTATGTCGGGCCATTGAAAGACCGCGAAGACTGTCACAGGTCTCTCAGAACCGCAGATCACCCAAAATCATCTTGACATTTGGGCCGCAAACGCAAACCGCAGAGATTCTAAAGCGCGGAAACCCGAGCCATCTGAGTTTAAGCACGCCTCTCTACCGTTGCGGATGCACTGCCCAAGGCTGTCATGACCATGACGGCATTCGTCTTCGAGCTGACGACTGTCCTGGTTGAGTACAGCCGCTTGGCAGCTTCAGTGTTGGCATCAAGCCGTCTTGCCGAGTTGCCATCCTCTCTTCTGTAGCAGCTCCCACGAGCTGGGCAGGCATAGCCTTGGTTTTGATGCGTCCGAGCACGTTCATCAGCTACAGCTCAGTGAGAATTCCTTGACAGGCCCTGCGGTCCTGAAGAGTTTGGGGCCGGGCTCCAGCGGAATCCACTGCCAAGATAACAAAGTGATGATGATGGTATCTTGTCGAAAAGAATGAAGCCACATGCTTGGCATTCGTGGTGGCAGTCGTCACTGTGGCCGTAGTGGCACTAGCAGTAGCAGTGCGCTAGTATAATTAGTAGTGCCAGCTGCAATTAACAGTATTAACAGTAGTAGTCGTCGTCGTAGTAGTGGTAGTAGTAGTAGCAGTAGCAGTAGCAGTAGCAGTAGCAGTAGCAGTAGCAGTAGTAGTAGTAGTAGTAGTAGTGATTGATTGATGGACAAAGAAGTCCCTGCAGCACAAACAAACAAGTTGCATGGGCGCGAGAAAATCCCAGTTCAGGGCGATGCCCTAAACTTTGTGGATTTCTCACGAGGCCCCCGCACGTAATGAGACAGGTCTTTCACTTCTCATCGTGCCGAACCAGAGCCCAACCCCAAGAGAAAGCGCAACCATTCTGAAAACGCGGATCCCAGGTAACGCAGTCGTTTTCCATCACAGTTCCTCTTGAAGCTCACTACCCTCCTAGAAGAAGCTGAAAGCAGGTACCCAATACCTTCTGGCAAGCAAAGGTGATGCCATTGTCTGCATGATCTGTGAGTAAGAACCTGATGAAACGCTGGCCAGTTCCTGTGTCTGGTAACCTTACTGCAGTAGTTGCATCTTCCAGGATGCACAATGTGGCCGAGCACTCGGCCAACGCATGGGACACGGTTACTTGGGCCTGGCCACACCCCGGGCAGCACGGCAAAGTTAATGGCAAACCTGCGCCTTCAAAAAGGCATACTGGCCAAGCACCAGAAATGCGAACCACAGCCCAGCAGCGATACCATAGCCAAGCATGGCATCTGTGCCAGACCAGAGAGTATGTAAATTCAGCAGAAAACCTCGACAAACCCTCCCTGCACAGATCCTGAAAAGAAAAGGAGAAACCAGGAAGCAACTTGTTCCTTGCCTCACTACCTGCCAAATCATCAGATTGACTTAAGATAAGCCGAACCACCTGCATACGGTACTGACGAAGGAGATCCTTACGGGTCTGGGCATCACTACGTGCAGCTTCCAAGACTGTAACTTGGAAGCGACCTTGTTCATAAATTATGCGGAAGCAAGAACAACTTAGCCAATGCAATGGTCACCACTGAGCCCAGTCTCAGTGACCAGCCACATTGGGAGAAAACAAGCGCCCAAGGTAAGGCAAATTCGCGAGAGGCTCCTAGCAGCGAGCGCCCATCGCCACTGCAACCGATTGAGCTTGTGCTCAACACCCGTTGCTGTCACCAGCAAAGGTGCAGCAACTGAAAACCCCGCAGACTCAGCAGCATTGAACATCTGCACGAATGAAGACCATCCTCGTGCCAGGGCTTCATTCAGACAAGGTTCAAACGAGAGATCTTCGTCCACCAGCACACCCAGCAGCTTCTTGGAAGAAACAACTTCACAAGCACATTCTCCCGGGGATGGTCTTCGTGGGCCGGCTGGCGGCCGGCTGAAAGCAAAGGACAGCGCACTTACGCTGCCCGTAGTGAAAGGCTGCTTCTGTTTTGTATGCACAAGAGGCACATGCAGAGGCTTCGTTTGCTGCCACGAAGGCGCGAGCACGCCCAATAGATGAGCAAGGAACAGTAGTATCATCAACATGCTGTGCTGCTAAACCCGCTTCCCCCAGCAAGTCATGGCCAAGCACCTTTCAGAATCCCTTGCGAGGCTACACAATGACGATACCGCCATGTGAAATGCCCGTTGCTGGATGTTCAGATCATCCGGCAACAGCTTTTGTATGTAAGCAGCAACGTCCTGCACCATTTCCAATCGGGGAGGCAGGCTTGTCGCTTCTCGCACTGGGGACCGCAATTTAGCAGACCGCAACAAGTCAGGTGCATATTTAGGCAACCATGCCCCACCCGAAACAAAAGATCTGCTGCGAAAACGCGACGAACGCAGCGCCAAAGCATGTGCAAACCCAAAGTCTTGCGGAAAATCATTGTTCGCTCGCCCAAAGGAGGTCATCAACCAGTGTCGAAATCATGTCAGGGACGTCCAGCAGGTTACCATCTTCATCTTTCAACTGGATGTGAAAACAGTGTTTCGGTTTGAAAACAGAAGACAAAAAATTGCTGCCCTGCCACTGTCCTGTTGCAACAAGGCTGCATATCGAGCCACAGCTGCCTGTTTGTTTTTCAAGTTCGCAGCAGACGCTGCGCGCCGAAAGTCTTGATCTTGCGAAAAGTAGACATCTTCAAACTGAGATTCGCGCTTTCGTTTCTTATCGCCCTGCGTAAATGTAACTGCATGCATAGTTCCAGGCGCAAAGATCCAGCACTAGTCTGCGAAGCTTCTTTCCTGTTGATCCCCCACATTGCGGTGGGCGCCACTCATCGCGGCCAAGGAGCTCCTGGATTCCTTGTACCAGTGCAAGTAGCTGCGCACTAACATGTTGAAGGCACAACGCCCACTGCGCAGTGGATCCCCAACTCACCTTCGGAATGGCGTGCTTATGGTTGCCATCAACCTCAGCCTGCAACTCAACAAAGACCAAGCGATGGTCCGACTGCGCGATGTTTTGAGTTTCCACAGTAATCTGAGCGACTAGATGTTGATCTCCTCTCTGACAGAGGAACAGGAGCAAGTCAATCACGGAACCCGACTCATGGGTGGGATCAAGTGTATTAAACACTTGCAATCCTGCTGGCCCCAACAGTTCTTCGGCTCTCTTATCGTCAGAGCACTGCTTACAATGACAGCAAGTACATCCAAACGGATGGTCCACCAGGAAGGAAAAATGAGTGTTTGAGTCTCCTGCAAATATGAACTTTGCCTGGGGGAACGACTTCTTTAGAACAGAAAAAGACTTCAAGATCTGCCTCCATGTATCAAGGTCACCACCTGGTCGATGATAAAAAGCACAAACAACCAGCTGAAGCTGTTCACTCGAGCTACCATCACTTTCAAGGAGGCTGAGACGAAACCAAAAAATCCGATCATGACAATGTTCATCCAGCGGTGAGAAAGGGTCATCAAACTTACAATCCACAAAGACTCCAACTGAGCCCCACGACGAGGTTCGAAGACGATAATATGTAAACGGAAAGTCTGGCGGGAGATGTACACCGGGAGGAATACGCGCACCTGGCAGAATGCAATACTGAATTCCACGAGCTTTCTGTTCAATTGCTACCGCCTGAAGTCTCCATAGCAATAGTTCTGCATTACCCAGCTGTGAAAACCCCAGGCGTCCAGGGTTGAAAGTAGCCAATCAGATACAGCTTCTCTTTCTTTCATGAGCCAGCTGGCTCATTTGCTGAACAGGCATGGCTCCTGAGTAAGGAGCAACCACCTGGGTCTGAAAACGCTGCTTAAGGCAGAGAATAATATATTTTTGAGGAAGGCTTTCAACGTAGCAAACTGCTCAATGACTGTTTCAGCACCTCTATGTCCAACTGTCGACGGCACGACTGGTGCCACCTCCCAAAGCAGCTCCATGTCACGAAAAAACGAAGCACGTTCTGCATTCCCAATGTTCGAACCCTGCCATTCTCTCAAGGACTGCAGGAGCAAATCGCAGTCAAGAGTCCCAGCCATGGCAAAGTACCGGATTGAACCGCTGACATAAACAAAGTCAAGAAGCACATAAGACGAAGAAGCAACGACAACAACAACAAGAATAACAGCAAACGACAAACCACCACAACCACAACAACGACGACGACGAGGACTACAACCACGGCCACGACGACGACAACCACAACCACAACCACAACGACAACAACAACAACGACAACAACAACAAAACCAGCAACAGCAAGAACAACAACAACAACAGCAGCAGCAACAGCAACAGCAGCAGCAACAACAACAACAACAGCAACAACAACAACAACAACAACAGCAACAGCAACAGCAACAAACAACAGCAACACCGACAACAACAACCACGACGACAACAACCACGACGACAACAACCACAACAACAACAACAGCAACAACAACGACAAGAGCGACAACACCCAAAACGAAAGCAATGACGACAAGGCCACCACGACGACAACGACAACGGCAACAACCACAACAACAACGACGACGACAACAGCAGCAACCACCACCAGCACAACAACAACAACAACAACAACAACCACGACAACAACAACAACATCAACAACAGCAAACGACAAATCACCACAACCACGACAACGACGACGACGAGGACCACAACCACGGCCACGACGACGACAACCACAACCACAACCACAACGACAACAACAACAACAAAACAGCAACAGCAAGAACAGCAACAAACAACAACAAACACGACGACGACGACGACGACGACGAAGACGACAGCAACAACCACCACCACAACCACCACCACCACCACAACCACCACCAGCACAACCACCACCACCACCACCACCACGACACCGACGACGACAACGACGACGACAACAACAACAGCAGCAGCAGCAAACGACAAACCACCACAACCACGACAACGACGACGACGAGGACCACAACCACGACCACGACGACGACAACGACCAGAAAGACAACGAAAAAAAAAGTAAACAGACAAGCACCAAGAGAGACAACAGAAGGAACGACAGCAACAACACACGCATCACACCGTCCGCATCGTTTGAAGCACCATCCGACGGAGCCGAATGATTCATGGGTCAAACCACGAATTTCTGAATTAGGTAGCACAGACAAATGCACTACCAGCGCGAGGAACTCACAGCGAGCGCCAAGCTACTTCTGCAAAGGCGCCATGCCCAAGTTCACATACCAATACGCACCTAAATCATGGAAACCTCAAGGTTTCCATCCAAGGAAATGGCTCAAATTAGGATTCAAGTTGCCCACATTACCCTTGTGACCAGGAGGCTTGGACTTAGCATCAGCACTACTGGAGATGTCAAGGGCCGGGCCTAGGAAACAAAGTAAAGGCAAGATGTTTGCTTCTACTGATGCCCTTTTGGCTCTCACCATAACTGCGTTCTTCTTGAGGTTGAGCTGGATGGTCATCTTCTGTTCTGGAAGCAGGTTAGGCTCGATCACCCGCCACATGAGCATACGGGGTTGCGCCGGTGCTTTCGTTGGTAATTCTCACTCCCATTGCAGTAACAGCCGTGTGGAGATTCTCCACTGAGCCCACCCCTGGGAAGAGAATGACAAGAGAGGTACGAAGATCCCCTTTGCACGACTTCAAGCGTTGTCCCCAAGCTTCAATCATCTCAAAGAACTGTTTCTTACCTGAGACTTTTGCATGAGAAAGATCAACATTGGTCCTGAAGAGCGTGTTCACAAGCAGGTTCGAGCTGTCAGGCGAGGAAGCCTCCACAAGGTGCTGATCTGGATCCATCTCTCGCTGAGCCGCCTGATCCTTAATCATCTGCATAGTAGTAGTAGTAGTAGTAGTAGTAGTAGTAGTAGTAGTAGTAGTGTAGTAGTAGGAGTAGTAGCAGTAGCAGTGGCAGTGGCAGTAGTAGTAGTAGTAGTAGTAGTGGCAGTAGTAGTAGCAGTAGCAGGAGTAGTAGTAGTACTACTACTGCTATTACTACTACTACTACTACTACTACTAGTACTAGTTCTACTTCTACTACTGCTACTACTTTTACTACAACGACTACCACTACCACCATCTCACTACCTGTGCCATGACGACGGCGGTGCTTGTTCGTGCTAGTGGCTGCTAGTGCTTCGAAAGCGTGGGGGTCACCACCACTGTGCCGGGACAATCGAAACACCAAACACTCGGAGCTGACGGTGCGCCGCAACGACGAATAGCTACCTCGATGAGGTTAGCTTTACAGCAGTTGACATAGGGTTCAATCCGTCGAGTGCACCTCATACATTCAAGTCGTTGATCTATCTCTACTATGCGGTCTGAAGCGCGTTCTGACCTCAGGTATACGCCATGCTGTCACTCTCCTACTTCAAGATGGCGCTGAAGCCGAGCGAGCGCACTGGAAGCTCTAGTTGGTGGTTCCTGTCGTTCTGTGCCTGTCCACATGAGCACAGGTGGGTACACACAGATCCCTTAGCTGTGGGTGGACCGCGTCCAGTCTTTACCCTTCGCTATGTCGAGAAACTTGGCGCAAGAAGGGCTCAAGCTTCCCGAAAGAGCGCCTCACCCGGCTAGCCGGCTACCTCGTCTCAGGTGGGGAGTTTGCATGTCACTTCTTCTGGCTCTCTCCTGCGATCCGGCTTCAGAGGGAGGCCGGGAGTAGGAAACTGAACCTGTCAGAGCCAACAGGCGTATCTTTCTTCAGCGGGCTACTGGGGCGGGTATGTAACGGGCAGTTTACAAGATCTGCTTTGACCAAGCGTCCATCCCTGTGATGAACTTTTCACGACGTCAGCGCGAAGGCAGTGCCGGTGCTTGGCTAGTGACCATGCAGGTGTACTGTGAGAAGAAAGAATTATTTGGTTTTGCTTCCCACTGTTTCTCACTGCTCGCCGCTAAGCAGCAGTAAAGCCACAGCCAGTAGCTCACCACGTCTCCAGAAGGTCAATGATGCAGAAACGGCATGTTTTCTCATTGGTGTTCATCCGATCTCGGGCGATTGCTGCAACCACGGCAGCGGCAGTTTCAAGTGAGACCACCAGCTCGAATGCAAGAGAAGGTGACGACGACATGGTCATCGAGCCCCCGGCAGCCCAAGAGCGCAGTGTTTTTGTGCAGCAGGCTGGACACATCACCTTGGGCTGCAGATCATGACCATGACTATGTTTTTTGCAGGTTTGTGCTGTGCCCATATGCTGCTTTCCAGGTGCACATGATAGCAAACATTCCGGTTGTGGTTGGCAACCGAATTTCCAGAATGCCGCTCGCACCTTCTACGCGATGTGCCCCGGCCGCTTCTCACGATTCCGTCGAATGCCAGGGACAGTTGACTCCCTTGCTTGCAAGCTTACGCTCCTGAGGTACCTTTATATATATTTGGTCCTCCTGGCTGGCTTTGGTAGTGGAAGATGAGGCCTGGACGGCGCCAGAGTCAACTCTAGGCCCTAGGCAGGTCGAAAGAGAAAGTGGCTCCCACAGTTTCATGCCTGTTTGCACCCTGAGTTTATGCGCTGGTTCTTGCTTTGCGTGGCTTGGTTGCGACAGACCTGGCCACAAAGGGGAAGTCGAAGTAGTCGCGAGCGAAGAAAAAGCAGTAAGGCATCGTTCTCCGCTTATGCCGTGGCTGCTCTAGAACAGATTCCCGGCTGAAGACCTGGGTGGCACGCAAGCTTCTGGCAAGTCGCTAAGCCCTGGGCACTTGGCCTTGGATTCACACTTTCTTGCTCAATTTTTTAGGCTGGCGCAATGCTATATTTACTGGGATCAGGAAGGCGGCGGCGAGCCTTGGCTTCTGCTCCCAGGGCCCAGGGCGAGGGAAGGGCACTGCGGCCATGTTTTGCATTTTCGGATGCTTCGAGGAATGGGGCGCTCTCGTGCTCTTTCAGGCGAGGCTCTTGCTTCAGCTGAAGCTTTCTTGGAACTGCTTTTCTGTGAAGTTTGGAGGTGTTTCTGGCGGGGTTTTATGGCGTCATCTACCTCGGTGCAGCACTGAACCTCTACTCGTGGCAGACAGTGCCATGGCAGGAGCTAGAGACCTTGAGCCATCATATGCTTTTTCCCTTCCAAGGAGCAGCTTGCCTACACCTTCTCAGATGTGGGCGCCAAGTTCTTGCATTCTAGCTTCCTCATGAGCTTGCATCGGCAGCGGAACCTTCTGCGGCTGAGCCAACTCAGACGCTTCTGCTGCGACTCGGGGACTTCAGATCATAGTCATGTCTCTTGCCATCTCCACACAAATCCAACCGCAGCCATTCCGTCCAGGAAGGGCAGCCTACACTGCGGCTGCAGACCTTCAGCGGATGATTCGGCAAGCGAGCGCATCTTGACAAAAAAGATCTTTAGAGAGGAAGGACGGAAGGACCTAAGCGGAAGTCTTCAAAGCAGAGGTGCCGATCTTCACGGTGGATATGGACCAGAAGGTCCAGGCCGCACTCGGGTGGGGGGGGGGGGATCCCTTAGAATCGAGACTGATCCTACTGTTGGGAAGTCTCCCACCTTTTTGCCGGTGTAACCGTAACAACGGTTTTTTCACGTGTTGCCAGGACTGGAACCTGAAGATCGAGGAGGTCACAGGCCTGCTCTTGCAGATGTGAAATTGGAAAGCCCTCGGCTCTTGCTTTTTGCCGGCCTCCTCAGGCATTCCCCGGACCGAAGCCGTGGGCCACGCGCTCTCGGCGGCTTGGCTCAGCGTGAAGAGAGACACGGAGAGTGATAGAGAGAGAGATTTTCGGTCGAGACATCATCAAACCTTCACTCCCCTCTAACAGCCCGTAAAAGGCGGGCGGGCCTCAGTGCCCGGGGGGCTTAACTAGCCTGGAAGAAGACGAGCGAGAGAGAGAGAGAGCTCCCCCACGGAACAACCGGAGTTCAGGATGTCAGCATCTGATTTGCCGGTACTGAGTTGATGATGTTACGCGTACGGTTGCCTAGGGAAGCCGCTTTCTTTCGGATGTGGACATCCAAACGCCGCGGGGTGCATAATACCTCTTGCCCTCCGCAACTGTCGGGGGCGCGACAAGCGCGCGATGTAGGGGGCAACCCCTGCATCACAGCCCTGGCGAAAGAAAGAGCTCCCCCTTGCAGCTAACCTTCCGAAAGAAAGAGAGAGAGCTCCCCCTGCGAAGCGAAGCGAGCCAGGGACGCGACGCGCTACAGTGTAATATAGTGTAATATGTGTTACATCGACTTTATAACAGAAATATGGCACTGTACCTATAGCGTTTCTGCGTTTCGTCAGAGGACCTGGCCTCGGGAGACGAGTTGGACTCCTGGTGGTCAGCTGCCGGCTTGGGCCCTGGGGGAGAGCTCTCCTCATAAGCATATATATATATATATGTAAATATTCTATATACATACTATATATATGCATATATAGGAGAGAGAGAGATACCTCCCGGGTCTATTTGACGCCCTATTTCTTTCCTTTATAATTATATAGAATGTAAACTAATTGAAATAATTAAAATAATTAAAACCAGCAACACCGATTTCAATTATTTCGATTGTCGGGGGTACCCGAAACAATTGAAATAATTGAAATCCCCCCGATTTCAATTATTTCAATTAATTGAAATGGTGGGGTTCCGTGGCTTGGGCCCACAGACCAGCAGGATTTCAATTGTTTCAACTGTTGGGGTCACCCAAATAATTGAAAGTGGCCTAACCCCAAAACCCCACGATTTCAGTTCATTGAAATAATTGAAATCCACCCGATTTCAATTATTTCAATTATTTCCATTGTCGGGGGTACCCGACACAATTGAAATAATTGAAATCCCCCCGATTTCAATTATTTCAATTAATTGAAATGGTGGGGTTCCGTGGCTTGGGCCCACGGACCAGCAGGATTTCGATTGTTTCAATTGTTGGGGTCACCCAAATAATTGAAATAATTGAAATCGGTGGGGTTGGTGGCCTACCCTCAGAACCCCACGATTTCAATTAATTGAAATAATTGAAATCCCCCCGATTTCAATTATTTCAATTATTTCCATTGTCGGGGGTACCCGAAACAATTGAAATAATTGAAATCCCCCGATTTCAATTATTTTAATTGTTTCAATTAATTGAATTGGTGGGGTTCCGTGGGTTGGGTCCACGGACCAGCCGGATTTCAATTATTTCAATTGTTGGGGTCACCCAAATAATTGAAATAGTTGAAATCGGTGGCGTTGGTGGCCTAACCCCAGGACCCCACGATTTCAATTAATTGAAATAATTGAAATCCCCCCGATTTCAATTATTTCAAGTATTTCCATTGTCGGGGGTACCCGAAACAATTGAAATAATTGAAATCCCCCCGATTTCAATTATTTTACGTATTTCAATTATTTCAATTAATTGAAATGGTGGGGTTCCGTGGGTTGGGCCCACGGACCAGCAGGATTTCAATTATTTCAATTGTTGGGGTCACCCAAATAATTGAAATAATTGAAATCGGTGGGGTTGGTGGCCTAACCCCAAAACCCCACGATTTCAATTAATTGAAATTATTGATTCAATTGAAATAATTGAAATCCCCCCGATTTCAATTATTTCAATTATTTCAATTATTTCAATTGTTGGGGGTACCCGCAACAATTGAAATAATTGAAATCCCCCGATTTCAATTATTTTAATTGTTTCAATTAATTGAATTGGTGGGGTTCTGTGGCTTGGGCCCGCGGACCACCAGGATTTCAATTATTTCTATTATTTCGAATGTCGGGGGCACCCCAAACAATCGAAATAATAGAAATAATTGAAATCGAGGGGTGGTGGGTTCTATTTCAAATATTTCAATTATTTTAATTATTTCATTCAAATGCTTCCGCCCTGACCCCTCCCCAACCCACCGATGTCCCATCCCCCTCCCCCATCTTCATCTAATCCCAAAATGATACATGGCAGTTGGTGTCCCCCTAAGGTTTTGTAAACCAAAATCACAGATCGCAAGGGGTGTCCCCCTGAAGGTTTTTGCATAAAACAAATTCCAAAATGATACATCACAAGGGATGTCCCCCTAAGGTTTTGTAAAAACTCGGATCCCAAATACACAGATCGCAAGGGGTGTCCCCCTAAGGTTTTGTAAATCTCAGATCCCAAAATCACAGATCGCAAGGGCTGTCCCCCTACAGGTTTTTGCGTAAAATAGTTCCCAAAATCACAGATCGCAAGGGGTGTCCCCCTAAAGGTTTTGCATAAAACAAATCCCAAAATGATAAATCGCAAGGGGTGTCGCCCTAAAGGTTTTTGCATAAAACAAATCCCAAAATGTTACATCACAAGGGGTGTCCCCCTAAGGTTTTGTAAAAACTCGGATCCCGAATACACAGATCGCAAGGGGTGTCCCCCTGAGGTTTTGTAAAAACTCAGAATCCAGAACCACAGATCCCAAGAAGTGCCCCCCCTAAAGGTGTTTGCATAAAACAAATCCCAAAATCATAGATCGCAAGGGATGTCCCCCTAAAGGTTTTTGCATAAAACAAATCCCAAGATGATACATCACAAGGGGTGTCCCCCTAAGGTTTTGTAAAACCCAGATCGCAAAATCATAGATCGCAAGCGGTGTCCCGCTAAGGTCTTGTAAAAACTCAGAACCCAAAGTCACAGATCGCAAGGGGTGTCCCCCAAAAGGTTTTTTCCCAAAATCACAAATCGCAAAGGGTGTCCCCTTAAGGTTTTGTAAAGACACAAATCCCAGAATCACATATCGACCCTCTCCCCTCTCCTGCCCCCTCCCTACCTTCCCATTTCTCTCCCCTTCCCTCCCCTTCTCTCTTGTCACCTCCCCACCTCTCCCCTCCTTTCTCCACAACCCTGATAAGTATTCCTTATCGAAAATTTGTATATCNCCTCCCTACCTTCCCATTTCTCTCCCCTTCCCTCCCCTTCTCTCTTGTCACCTCCCCACCTCTCCCCTCCTTTCTCCACAACCCTGATAAGTATTCCTTATCGAAAATTTGTATATCCCTTGCATCGAGACCTTGTGCAGAATCCTGAAAGATCCTTGATATGGAGCCCGTATAGAACACTATATATTCCTTATAGAAACCTTATAGATCCCCTACATAGAGACCTTATAAAAACCCCTTATACATCCCTTATAAAACTCCCTTATAGATTCCGTTCCGAAACCGTGTGGGTTCCCAAAACAGCAGCCTTATGAAACACCTTGAAGAATATCGCAAAATCATAGATCGCCAAGGGTGTCCCGCTAAGGTTTTGTNCCGTGTGGGTTCCCAAAACAGCAGCCTTATGAAACACCTTGAAGAATATCGCAAAATCATAGATCGCCAAGGGTGTCCCGCTAAGGTTTTGTAAAACCTCAGAACCCAAAGTCACAGATCGCAAGGGGTGTCCCCCCTACAGGTTTTTGCGTAAAATAGATCCCAAAGTCGTATATGGAGCCCTTATAGAACTATAGATTCCTTAAAGAAACCTTATAAATCCACTTTTGAGACCTTATAGAAACCCCTTATAGATCCCTTATAGAACTCTCTTATAGATTCCGTTCCGAAACCGTGTGGGTTCCCAAAATAGCGACCTTATGAAAAACCTTGAAGAATCCCTTGTATNAGACCTTATAGAAACCCCTTATAGATCCCTTATAGAACTCTCTTATAGATTCCGTTCCGAAACCGTGTGGGTTCCCAAAATAGCGACCTTATGAAAAACCTTGAAGAATCCCTTGTATACAAGGTTTTTTTTTAAATCCTTATGGATTCCTGGTAGAAACCATATAGATCCCATATATAACGACCTTATGGAAAACCCTTATACAGCTCTGATGTAGAGCCGTTACAAAGAACGCTTATAGATTCTTTCCAGAAACCTTATGAATTCCCTATAGAGACCTTATGCAGATCCCGTATAGATCCCTTGTGGAGCCCTTGTGGAGTATCCTTATGGATTCATAATGGAAGCCTTGCAGAGTCCCATCGTAGAACCTTATGGAAGCTCCCTATACATCCCTTATATGGAGCCCTCATAGACAGCCTTTATAGATTCTTATACAAACTTTACAGATCCCCTATGTAGAGACTTACAGAAGCCCCTTATAAATCCACAAATGGAGTTCTTTATAGAAAAACTTGAAAGATCCCTTACACGGAGCCTGCATAGACAACTTTTATATATTCCGTATGAAAATGTATATATCCCCCCTTCTAGAAACCACATAGAAGCCCCGTATAAATCCCTCATATGGAGCCCGTGTAGAAACCCTTACAGATTCCTTATAGAAATCTTTTAGATCCTTTGTGTAGAGACCTTATAGAAACCATTATATAGAAAAACTATAGATCCCCTGCAGAGAGACTTTCTAGAAACCGATTATGGATCCCTCATATGGAGCCCTTATAGAAAACCCGCTTATATTCCTTATAGAAACCTTATACCTCAATTGCAAAGAAACCCGTTAGAAACCCCTTGTAGATCCCTCATATGGGGCCCTTGTAGAAAGTTCTACATTCTACAGATTCCATACCGAACCTTTGTAGATCCTCTATATATATATAGACCTTACAGAAACCCCTGAAGGATCTGTTATCTTAGTTCTTAGAGAACCCAGATCTTCGTGGTCGATGTCGATGCCGGAGTATTTGCGTACTTGGTTTTTTCTCCAACAACATGTCATGAAGATATTTCATTTTTGTGTCACATCCATGGACTGACATATGCAAGACAGCATACATGTCAGGCCGGCTGTTATATGCTATGGAGGAGTGGGAAATGTGGTGCACTGTGTCATTAGCTTCACGGATTGGTCTGGTGGCTGTTTAGACAAAACCCTTGTCCTTGACGCCTTGACTTTTTGTAAGGTAAGACTTCACACCTGAGGACCATATCTGATGTACACATGTACAAACTAACAATCACAACCTTCTGTGTTACAACATTCATATGGAAAATTATCCTAGACCAAATGCAAACTGTTGTGTATCATATTGACAGAGGACAGCATATCATGATGTATGGATGCCATATCCAGTCTATGACATGAGACAATGAATGCCAGGAATCTTCTTGTCCATTACTTTCCTCATACATCGACGGATATTACATTTGTTGCAACCAGTGGCGTAATTGTTTTCATAGCCAATGAAGACCGATATCAAATGTAAACAGGTGCATAGCAATATCCTGCATGCGAGCGTGACGGGATGCGTGGACGAACCTGAAATTTGACAATTGTGCATTTAATTCTATGTCTGAATCNATCAAAATGATTCGGAAATGATTCGGATGATTCGGCTGAGCATTGGATCCAAGATTGCCCGCGCAAAACCTTTGTGCAATCTTGGATCTTGGATCTTGGATCCGGGCCCGAATGATTCGATTTCCCTCCTTCTTATTCGGCATTTGTATTGTCATGATAGTTACAACATCTGGTCTTTTATGAAGTATGCCAGTCATTATATTCCACAGAATACGTTTTGAATACGTTTGAATACGGAANGAATGTTGTGGTTTGGCAGTGCATTTGATATTTTGAGCTGTCGTTGTTCTGTGGATAGTCGTCATTTTGTGCTCTATAGATACTATAGATATCGCGCGGTCATTGCGGAAACATAACACAGGCAATGCTGTGCGAGGTAACATATCCACGGTGCCATGCTCTCTATGTGTTTGACTCTTCATACAGCTGTCCTTTAACGCTAAGTAGGGCAGTGATGACAAAATGATAAATCTTAAAACCGGTGGCACAGCAGAGGACTTAACGACGTCCAGAAGTTCGTTTAGTTCAGCTTTGGCTTGTTTCCCGTCCAGCCACATCGTACAACTAGAAAAACTGAATTTCACCTTGATAGATCTCTTACTGCCCTTTTGACATGTGCAACAATGTTGATGAAATTTAGTCGGTCTAATCACCAGTTGGATAGTCTGACGGATTGACCGGATCGACATGTTGGGCACACATACGACACATGTACTCTTGCGATGTGATTAATGTTCATGAGATTAATCCTTTCGTCCTGTGCAAGACTAGGTATGAATCTTTGCTTGAAGAAGTTACTCTCAGAAGACCACTTCATTGATCGTCTTCGTCCGTTATGTGTACGGAACTATACTCGTCGTCTACTGTTGTCTCCGACTGAAGTGAAATGATACCCTTTAAAAGTGTTATACGGAGAATGTATTGGCTTAGCTTACACTTTTCTAAAGGTACATGTATAACTTGTGTTGCTTCATGTTTGCATGGGGGTGTCGTTAATTGGTACACTTTCAGTTTTGTACGGCTTTAAACGGTGCTTACAGTAAAGAGCACTACCCAGCACAATATACACAAGTCATCACAAAACTCTGGCATACAGGAGTCTTTAATGGTTATCATTTTTAGGTGCGAAGCCTAAACGATTCTGTACGAACAGACAAGCCCCAGCTCGATAGGATGGACATGACTCAAACGATGCACAGGCTTAAGAGATGATCTAAACTCAGAAAAAAACATGTAAAGCTTACAGCTGGTATCAATACAAGACATCGAGAACAACAAACTCATGTAATCAGTACCAACAATAATATAACTTAACCAAAGAGGAGTAGAATGGAGTAGAAAGCTT